>JASCZI010121016.1:59427-69627 GCA_036250425.1 Stylosanthes scabra | reverse complement strand
TATCATCTGAAAGGAAATGATCATAATAGCTTTTTTTTTTTTTTTTTTCTGTCGGTACAATATAAAATATATATATCTTAATCTATCTGCTATGATTGAATTTAGATCTATTTGCTTCCATGTGTCAAAGTTGATGGTTTTCAAATCTAAAGTTAGATGGAGGCATGACTCTTACCAAACCTCTTGCGCTTTATTTCTTTATATTTTATTTTATTTTATTTTTATATATCTTTTATTTTGTAACGTAGGAAGTAGGAACTGTGGAAGAGGCAGTATTAGGGCGTTAAAATGGGCCAAATTCGTCAGGTCAGTCTATTTATCCGTCTAAATGGGTGGATTTTTTTCCAAGCCCGGACCGTTTAAACATTTAAGCCCGTTTAACCCGAAAAAAATCCGAGCTTAAACGGACTAGCCCGCGGACTAAACGGGCTGGCCCGTTTATTTATTTATTTTGTATTTTTTTCAAAAAATAGCACTTTTTTATTATGTTTTCTCGTATTCGACCCGAAAATCCAATTCATCAACTAAAAACCTTTGGTTTTTTAAAGTTTTTTAGCTAAAAAAGGGATTTTTTTTTTCAAAAGTAATTTTTTTAAATTAAAAATTAAAATTTTTATTTATTTTTTTAAAAAATAAATAATAATTAATTAAACGGGCCAGCCCGTTTATCCGTCGGGCTGGCCATAAATGGACCGGACTAGAAAAATTTTAGCCCGTATAAAACCGGGTTTAAACGGACTAACCCGTTTACTCGTAGACTAAACGGGCCGGGCCTAAATGGACCAAGTCCGCCCGTTTGACAGCCCTAGGTAGTACGATATTTTAAAAGGTGTTTGTCTTTCAAGTAATTTAGTTAAATCTTAAAAAATATGTCTTTACTCTTTAGACTTGTTCAACAGTGATCACATGTGCTATATTTATTTTTTTTATATGATTATTATATTTTTATATATATTTTTTATAATTAAGGGGCTCTTTCTTAAAAAAATTGTATTGTCCTGGAAATGAATTTCGATTTTCTTTATTAAAGTACAACTTACTTTCGAATTCAACAAACCATGGTTAACAATTTAATATATATAATAATTCGAGAATAAATATAATTATATAAGTTTTAAGAAACCAAAATAATGAGGCTCGTGATACTGATTCGCTAACAAAAGAATCAATCATATCAGAACGAACATCGATAATTACTTAATTAGACTGCATTCGTTCAAGGTGAAGCAACAATAATCATTGTCTTAACACTAATATTCATTTGGATTGATGTCAAATTAAACCTTCCAAAATGCTCAATTGATAGTTTCCACTAGTCTTTTAACAATACTTATTCTATTATGTGAATTATAGGGGTGATAATAATTAAAATGATTACGGTGGTTATAAAATTTTAGAAACATTTTAAAAAAGTTTACTATTTGACAATTTTTTTTATTTGATCACACGCTTAGTATACTTTTTTATTTTTCACATTAAAGAGTATTATCAAGTAGCCAAAAAAAAAAAGTCCTTAATTTCAACTATATTTTAAAACATTACCAAAAAAAAACTATATTTTAAAAAAAATTCTCAAACAAAAATGTTATAACTTATAACAATGATCATCATAACCACCATAAAATAATCCACCTAGTTATTATTTTTATGTCCTACCATGCATTCATCTGACATTGCTGTCATGATATATGGGAATGTCTTGTATCATAAGTTATAGCTTATAGTAAATGATAAAGATGTAGGTTTTATTAGAAAAATGTGTGGGTTTACATTTATATATTATTTTAATTTTTTTTATATAAGGTGTAAAATTTATATTGTAAAAAAATATCTATATGAATTTAGATCTGTAGCGAATAACTTTTCACTGTGTATATATGTAGGACACTATAAGACATTAGGCATGTAAATTCATATAATATGGGTTGTCATATCCTGCAAGAAAACATATAAAGCCAGCCACTTGAAAAAGAAGAAGAAACTCCTCAAATTTGACCTATATGTTATATCAAAGAGAAAGTTTCAAAGAGTTGGGAGGGAAGAAAAAAAAAAAGTATAGTTGGAACTAAACGATGAGGAGAAAGACAATTGTAGCTGCTATCATTTTCTTGAGTAACCCACAAGAATAAGAGACCTTGTCATTCACGGTAAATGGTTAGACTTGAAAATTTAATGTGAAATGGTTCTTGAAATTAAAGGATCAACTTGTGCTGATATGTTTTACTTTTTACCAAAGGCATTAGCAGCAGTAAGAAATGGAATAAACATGGATGCATGCACTCATTGAATAGAATGATCAAACACATGAAATAATCAAACAGAACGGGACCACATTTTTTGGTGGGTGGTCACTACTCTATTCTCAGCAAGAAAATAGAAACAAAAAAAGAAAAAGAAAAAGTATATATAAGTAATAAGATTGACTTTTGTGGTGGGCACACTTATTAGATATCTATCTATCTGTGATGCTTGTGGGAAATTGTTAATGCCATCAGCTTAACATAAGATCCCAAAAACAAGTTGCTGACGATCATGATTAATGCCTTACAAGAATGATCACTTATAATTAATGATTGAATTTTGTGGTAGCCAATAAATTACTATCTTAAACATCAATTTTTGTACATTGAAAACCATTATTGAATTGTATAGTAGCAAAAAATTACATGCTTAGACATCAATTTATTCCCCCGTATTTGGCAAGGCATGCATATATAATATATTGGTCTATTCAATGACATTATAAATTAGACTAAATATTAATTAATTAGCTGAATAAGGTCATGGTTTTGAATTCCTGGGTGGAAAAAACTAATGCTGAAAGTTTTACCAAGTAGAGTCCACTTCTTTTTCCCCATTTATTTTGAGTAATTATAAGTGAATTCAAGCATTAGGATCATCATCGTCATCATTATCATCAGATCAATGGCAATAAAATATTGTTGATTTAAGACTTAACTTAAAATTATTGAGATATTTCATCACTCGGGATTGACCTTTTTAATTTGTCAGAGTATACTGTTTAATGACATGGAAAAATAAAATAAGATATTTATTATGATAGAGGCAGAGAGAGAGGAAAAAGCGTTTATTCTATTGTTAAAAAGTTTTGGTTTGTAAATGGCATACGAGGAAACTGGATGCTGATAATGGTAAAGATTAAGAATATTAGCATTTAGACTGAGTCTGACTGTAACACATGATTTAGTCAAATATTGATTATATATTTTTTGATAGTCTTTGTCATTGTATTTCATCTGCCTTGTTGACTTTGATATGTGTTACTATAAAAGAAAAAAAAAAAGTAAAAGAAATTAAGTTATAGTTTCTTCATAAGTCAGGGGCAGGATTGAATAAGAACTATTCAACAAGTGCCAGGAGATAGTTAAAAATTAGTGACAAATTACCGAGTTAATTTCATTGACTCAATTTATTCGTTCTCTTTTTTCAGAATATTGTTTTATTCTAGTTTCTATTATATTGAACATAATAGAAAAATATTCAATCGTTTCTGGATAAACTTATAGTGAACATCTATAAAAATAGTATGAAACTTTTAATTTATTTATCGTTCAATCATATTCCATTATAGTTCACTCTCCATTACTTTTTCTATATAAAGCCTAAAGCTGCTTGTGCCATCCATTAAGAATCCTAATTAAAAAAATCCCTTGTCCACTTTGCCTCTGCCCACTTTCCAGGAAAGTTACTGATCTGGCAGGAAAAATCTGAACAAAACCATGCATATGTTATACTTTGTCACGATATTAATGTTATGTTAGTTGCTGTGTGTATAGGACCATTTTTTTATGTGCCACATAATTTGAATTTCCATGGTGCTGCTGACATGTGATAAAGGGCCAATAGGATAAACACAATATTCCCACTCACTACCTCAACCTGTGAGAAACAAGAAAAATAAACGAAAACAAAGAGAGAAAGAAAAAACGTTGTTGTTGCCGCAGGCCGCAGAGAGGGAAAGGAAAAGTAGTCCTCTTATCCTGGATGAAACTACACAAGACAATACAATCAATAGCCAATCTTGAGGGGAAAAATCAATAAATTAATAATCAATGTCTAAATGAAATTTCATGTTACAGAAATTACAAATTGTATAAACATCAGATGGGTCATGAATTACAATGTGAATTATACAAAATTCCATTGTTAAGGCTTCATCAGTAAGGCTTACTCTGCTTGTTGTCCCTCTTAAGCTGGACCTTTAATTTCTTACCTCCTAATTGGCACCCATTCATCATACTAATGGCAGATTGAGCAGCTTCTGGGGAATCATAACTAACAAATCCTGCACCAAATGGAGCTCATCAGGCACAAGCTGCATAGGAAACCACCTATCAAATTCATCAGTAAATGGGGGCAAGGGCTTACCAAAACATTTGCTAACACCGGTTGCTTTATCAACAAAAACTTTAGCACTCAAAACTCTACCAAATGGTTGAAAAGCAGTGGCAAGCTCTTGATCTCCGAATTCTTGAGGAATGTGATAAATAAACAGGTTGGCACCAGGTGGTCCTAACACATAAATTAAAACGTAACAAAATGGTCACCACCTAAACTCTTTATAATGAAAAGAGAAATAAGAAACTAATAACATAAATATGCATGTACCAAAATTTATAAGATATAGATAGGATATAGATAACAACCTTCAACCTGACCCCCAGAACTCTTGCCTGCGCTTGAAGATGATGTACCAGAGTTGCTATTGCCACCTGCAGGTGAAATGGAACCAGGAGAACTACTCATAGGCCTTGGACTAATCATGCCTCCAGCATATGCCATTGGATGTTGTAGGCCTGGGACGGCGGGATAAGATCCAACGTAACTTGCAGGAGGCACATGATAATTTCTAGGGTTCATATTGGGGCCAAGTTCAGGCCGTAGTGCATTTGCTTGATTCATGTGCGGCATCATGTTATGGTAACCAGGTTGATTCTGCATCGGTGGCATCCGGTATGGCATGATCCCATAACCTCCAGGAGCCTATCAAGAACAGAGTTATCATCACACATATCAAAATGCTATTAAATATCAGGGTACTGTATAAAGAAGAACTTACCTGGTAACCATATCCATTATAAGGAGGAACATAACCCATTGGCAAGGCTCCAAACAATGATGGGTGCTGGGAATCACCATGTGGCGCATTGGAAGCTTGGGACTGTGCTCTCTGAGCTCGTCGGGCTTGTCTTTCCTTTTCAGTATCAGCCCATTTGACTACCAAAGGAACACTTGAACCCTATCGAAAGCAAAACAAATCAGATCGCAGATGTTAAAATTGATGTAGTTCTCAAATTTGCAATATCATCAACAGTTTTTATCCTGAGTTGACAACATATCAGCCAAACAAAACTTGAGGTATGCAAACATATCAATATTTAGTTTGATATATGAAGAGCCACACTCATCCCACTTGTAGATTAGCTACCAAGAGGAAATGTAATATTTTGGTAAATGCCAATCCAATTGGACAATTGGCTATGAATGTAGATGGAACAGTAAGGAACCATTTTCAATCTGCTTGCTTTCATATTTATTAGTTATTATATATTATATTATAATTATTATGACTAAGACTGTGCATGAGTAACAATCCCAAGCTCGAGCTGTTCAACTTTCTTTTGGCAGAACATAAGATAAGCCTCACAGGCCAGAAATTGAATTTCCGTTTGAAAGCTTGGATCCAGATTGACCCAGTCATAACTGATAGATCCTAAGCCTGTAATATTATCTTATGCAATCCAGTGAAGGAAGCAAAGGCAATCTTAGATTTCTAAAGCAAGACATGAAAAGGAAGTTAAAATAGTAAGTATTTGTGCATCTACAATGAATCCAAGGCACATGGTTAAATGTTCATGTCTCTCACCACCTGCATTTTGTGGCTGAATGCCGCTTGAAGGTCCAAAATACTGCAAACACCATTTACAACTAAAATTGTAATTGAGTTTAAAATCATGCACTTTTCATTCTACCACAGACTAGGAACCAAAAACATTTTATACAATGTAAAACGGTCCATATGTGCTTGAGTGACTAATCATGCCATCTAACTCAGTCTGGGTTTCAGTCTGCATCAGAAAAAATATCAATTCACAACTGAATTGCCAAATATTATCAATAAGCTAATCACATGTAACTATATCCTTTCTTCCATCAATAACATATAAAACATTCATTATATCACGCATCCAACTCCATTACTACCAAATTTAAATTAGTGTGATAAAATCAGGTGCAATTTTAATAACCACCAACCTCCATTTTATGCTTTCCATTGATTGCTTCTAAAGCAGCAAGGGCTTGTTCTTTGGTTTCATACTTCAAAAATGCACAACCTACCACAAACGAGGAGAACTATGAAAAAAGTTTTGCGATTAAGAAATACTAGAGGCCTAAAAGAATAAAGGATAAATAAGCTGTAAAACAAAATAAGTACCTTTACTTGTTTGCTGAGAACCTCTTAAAATTTGTAAATCTTTTATAGTTCCAAACTTGGAGAAAAGTGCAGAAACTTCTACTTCAGAAACATTCTTTGGAAGCATTCCGATGAAGAGTTTGTGTTCTGGAATCATGGGGGGAAAATTTATCAATACTACAAAGTAACCCTGCCACATGAATGAAAATCAACCTGGAACTGCGGAACAAAATATTTAAATAAAATTGAACATATAGCACACCTAATCTTTCCAACTCGCCATCAGCATACTTTACTTGCAAGGGACTAGAAGCCTGGATTGGATACAGAAAAACACATGATGCTTTCCAATCAGAATTAGAAAAAAAATCTATCAAATTGTACAGCTATTAAAGGCAATATAATATTCATACAATAATAATAATCACTTGAGTGCTCTGTGAAAAATTCTGGATTATCAAGATATCCAAATTTTCAATAATCTTTACTTTTATTATGTTATGAACTTATGATAAAGATTAAATTATCTAGCACAACCATCGAACACCATACATTACGAGGGCAGAAGCCCCAATTTCAACCTTAGTGACCACCTGAAACTGGAGCAAGACCTAGAGAAATATTGGACAGCTAATATAACTCCAAGTTTAGAAAAATGCAAAAATGTGCATAAATTCCATAACAATTCATGAACATGTTTTTTCCAGGCCGCTTTTCCTTTAACAATTATGTAATCAACTTCCAATTGCAAAATTTTGAACAGCTGGTTTTCCGGTTTGTGAGTACTCCCCATTCAACCCAGAAATCGCATTCATTTATTATCCAAAATTCCAAAGTAGAAGGTCCAAAGTCCCAACTCTATGGTCTGTTCAGAAAAACTAAGGGGGTGGAACGTAAAAATGGGGAATAAATTTTCATGAATGTGCTATGTGTAATTTTAGATATAAAGCTCGCGCATGAAAATCTATCTCCTAACCAAACACATAGGTTGAAAAAAATTTATAATACACAAACAAAAGAAAAGGGGCGGGGGGGAACCACACGGTGCATCTAATAGCATTACATGAGCATTTACTAGTTTATAAAAGTATTTAAGCTGTCTGTGCAATATTATAGCTAAAAAACAATTAGATATATCAGAATTATAAAAAAAAATAGAAAATAAAACTGTTAACTGAGTTGATATATTTGACCAAACATATTTGACAGAATAATCTAACGGTACAGAATGTAGTATTCACATGAAAAATATTTCCACGTGAGTATCTACCAGAATAAAATCTATCACTTAAATTTCTGGTATATTTCCTAATGCTAATACGGGTTCAGGGCTAATACCTAAATAATTAAATTTTAAAATAAATATTAGATATTAAGGTTGGGAATTAACTGAAATCACATCATATTATATACCCGAGGATAAATTATCCCAGACCCGTGATGCCTAATAAGAATATGGGCATCTAACAGAATCTTAAGCACGGTCGTACTTATAATATGCTGCCACAATCTATATACCCACAAACTCCTTCTTAGAGGAAATGATAGCAAAAATCGTGTCCAGCTTGAATAAAAAAAACTCTTACAAAAACCCATTATACATGTTATTTCCCATCCTGCATATCCGGTGCCAATATCATGAATCTGCTTGCATTTCATAAACACTAAAATTACTAAGATCATTATACACTTGCAATGACCAACATTAATAGTATAAGATAAGGACTGAACATAACACAACACAAACACAGTGTGGAACACGACGTAGTGGGACAAAAGACACACTCGAAGAGAGTTGCGTCCGTTACCTAAATATGGTAAACACCACCACATATATTCCTAAAATTAGACACATGCTCTTGCCCAATTAAGACCCTCATCATCATTACTCCTAGGTAGTCGTCAGCATCAGCAAACTATATATTAGCCTCCATTATAGTGTTATACGCCTATCATATCATTCAATCAAAACGGATCACTTTTTGAAAACTATCATATACAGTAGAAAACTCCCCAACAATAAATCAAGCAACCAAAAAAAAAAAAAAGTACGGCGCAGTGTTAAGTGTAGCATTAAAAAAAATTGACCAACCCCTGGCAGCGTTTTCTTATTGTGACACGCATTGACGGCCTTATCAGCCTCTTCCCTCGACGGACAAATCACGAAGCAACAACCTGCAGCGAAAGAGAAAAAAAAAAACGGTAAGTAAAAAAAAGCCGCGAAATTAGGGTTGGAAGTTACTACTGCAACGTGAGTGAAAGGAATCTGAGGAATCTTGGAAAGGAAGTGAAAGAGAGAAGCGGAGAATGCGAGATTCGGAATCGGAGGGAGGGAGGGAGGGAGCGTAAGAGAGAGAGAGAGAGAGAGAGAGAGTTAGGAAGTGAGTGACCTCGAGAGGAGCGCGTGGCTTTGTCCTTGATGATGTTGACCTCGTCGACCAAGGCGAACTCCTTGAACATTGCGAGCAGTTCCGATTCCGTCATGTGCTTCGGAACTTGACCTACGAACAGCTTCACACTCTCCTCGCTAGATTTGCTCTCCTCCTTCGCTTCCGCCATTAATGCCTCAGATTAAGCTCGCTCTCTCTCTCTCCTCTCTCTAAAATCTCGCGCTGTTTCTTCTTCTTCTTCTTTTATGTCTGCGTGTTCTTCTCTCTTTCTCTCTCCTCTTCTTCTTCTTATTCTTCTTCGCTTCTCTGAGATTTGGATTTGGAGTCGTCGGAGTGGGAAATTGGGAACGGCAAAAACTTTTGGATCTTCAATTCAATGCGTAAATATAATATTTTTAATTATTAAAGGGTTCAAATTAGGACACGGTTATGAGGTTTAATTACGAGAGTGCCACTGGGTACAGCTGGTTAGTGGCGCCCTCCGTGTGCTGGCTGGATTTGCACTTTCGTCTTCTCACTCACTGCTAACTACTAATTAAGCCAGTTTGGCAGTTATGTTTTTTCTCTTTTAATATTTCTCCTTCTTTTTTCTTCTTTTTTTAAAAAATAATAATAATAAATACTATTTCAACTAACCATTGGATCTAATATTTTCTAAATCTTTATTGGTGGATATGATATTAACTTTTTTGTATTCCTGAAAATGCAAGTTGCAGAACGTTAGCTTGTTATTTGACCTTTGCTATCAGACATTATTGTTTGACCGTTATTTCTATCACTTTTTTGCTTATTTATTTATTTATTTATTGTTTTTTCTATGTCCTAAGTTGCTAACCATCAAAGTGAAAATAAACTGTACACTTTAGAAATAGCTGCTGCCGCCTGTTTTTCACTTTTCAAAGAAGAAAATTCATTAAAAGTTCAATATTACTATTTATACATTAAATATTTTTAATATTTGTATAAAATATGATTGTTAACAAAAAATATATATTGATAATTAGAAATTTCTAATATCAAAATAATGTGATTATTGTAGTGAATTTTCTATACCTTAAAAAGTTAAATTCAAATTTGGTCGTATTTTGGCACTTTCTTTTTGAAAAAATTAGAAATTATAGAGGTGGTTTTTTCTCATGAAAACGGAAATATATGGGTGTCAATTCAATTGAGCCGTTTTTATCTGACATTCTTAAATTCTCATCAATCTTAAAACTGGATTTTCTGAGGAAAAGAACAAACAGAATGAGTGGAAAACTAAAGAATGTCCCATCATTGCCTTGCTGATCATACGTAGTTCTTTCTTTCAGCCATAAGCCATTACAAATTTATTAGTTGAACCAACCACTTAAATAGTAGTACAAGATCAAATTA
>JASCZI010121016.1:45947-59417 GCA_036250425.1 Stylosanthes scabra | reverse complement strand
GCTGATCATACGTAGTTCTTTCTTTCAGCCATAAGCCATTACAAATTTATTAGTTGAACCAACCACTTAAATAGTAGTACAAGATCAAATTAAAAAAAAAAAAAAACTTAAAATTAAAAAATAGAATGTACCTTACCAATCCAAACACATGGCTTTGCGTGCATTTTACCTCATTTTTTGTCTCTGCACCTTTCTTTCATTCATTATGAAAGTAAACAATGCTGTACTAAGTAGTAGTAATAAAAATGATGTACTAGAAGCAGAAGCAATGTGAATGAAATTATAAATGTGTGATTGTGAATAATATGGTTGATTATTATATTCGTATAAAATTAAAAATAAAAATTAAAAAAAGGGAGAAGGGTAGGGAAGTAAATAAGGAAAAAGGGTAGAATGGTAGTAAGCGAGAAAAACGAGGTACAAAGATAAGTACGCCAGACTGTCCCGCCAAGACAGCGCAAATGGTTGCTGGATGTTGCCATTTTCTTCTCTCTCTCCCTACCAGGTGCCAAATCAAGACAATGAACACACCATTCAAATTTCATTTACCCTATTTTATTTACTCTCTTCTCCTTCTTTTCCCCCCTCAAATTAGTCATATTGTAATTTGATAATTAAGTTTTTAGCACTATTTCGTATTTAATAATAATAATCTCCAATATCCAATTTTGATGTGCCCGTAACTACGGCACCAATCCAGGACAATTTTTTATTTTATTTTATTTCCTCCACATTCTAGTTTTGCTTTTGACAATTTATAGGGCTGTTTTGAGCTATGAAAAAACAAAAAAACAAAAAAAAAATCGAATCCATTGGCCTCCGTTTGCTTTCTTTTATTATGCTGTTTTTGGGTCGTAATCCTTCTTGCATTGCATGTTAGTTAATTTTCATTTGTAGTAATATTTTATTAAAATACCATAAGAGATAATATGATATTATTTTTGTATGCAAAAAGCAAATTCACTTCCACTAACAAGAATGTTTTTTTTTTTTTTTCAGCTTTATCTTTTTAGATTTTGGAATCTACACTGCTCATAAGCTCATTATTAGGTGTGTGAATACATAGTATCAATAGTAAATTTCTGAACATATCTTAAGATTATTTGTATTAATTGTGTGCATATGTATGTCGAAAGTAAATTCCTCCTATGGTCCTGATAGAAATAAAAGATGCATACATACATCCTTGATGTGCCACGAATTTAACAATCAAACAAAGAACATTCGTTATCCGTTAAGTTAATTGTGAATTGTACAATTCCTTAGTCAATAATAATTATATATAATAATATAAGACTAATACGTGGAAGAAGACCCTAATCATAATCAATCACACACTAAAACAAAAGACAGGTGATAGGTGATAGCTCCTTTTCACTTTATTTTAATTTCACTATCAAGTCAAATATAAAAGATTATTGTCAAATTGTTTTGTAAAGGATGTTTACCTTTTTGGTGGTGAGGGATTCAACAATGGGATTGGATATTTATCCACTCTCCTGGTCCTGGCCACATGATAACAAGGGATTTATATTATATATATTATAAGTGAGTGAGTGAACTGCAAATTAAAAGGGCTATTGCTTTCAACTTTGAAGCAAAAAAAGAGCAACTATATATAGCCATCCATACAAAATAGCAATGTGCAAGCTGCATTAATAATTCATCAATAGCAATGTGCATATGCACGCTATGCTATGTTATACCTATGTGGGGATTAGATCTAGCAGACTTTGTAAAGGATAGTGACGGTTGAGATATATGCAAATTGCAAAGAAATGAGTGTGATGGCACATTCTTTCCTTTCTTGGTTGGGTTGGGCCACTTCCTAAACAAGAAACAACAACAATAAACGTTCCATTTTTTCATGTGCCCCTCTTTTGGGATCTTGCTGTATCATACCAGTCTGATACTTGAATGATGTTGTTGCCTTCTTGTACCCAAAAAATGTACTTCAATATTTTTATAAAAAATAAAGAACTTGAAAATATTCAGCTGTTTTCCAAATTTGTTTAATTCTTTTCCCTTTTTTTTCTCCATGGGAAGGCTGGATTTCTTGAAGCCCCAATCACCAGAATGAGGTATAGCTATTACATAATTAACTGATAACTATTTTGTTCTAAAACCTGTCATACAAATAAATAAAAAATAAAAATCAATGTTTTGTGATGTGTAATTTTACACAAAATGTTTGCCCTATTTTTTACACCTATCAAACATAGCTATTTTTACACCAAACATTTCACCCTATATCCTATTCCTATACAACAAAACATAGCCTTAGAGTAGTCTATTTAGGCATAGAGGAGAAACAAAATCTCATTAATAAATATATTTAAAAAATTATATATTGTAAAATGTAAATCAATGAATTTTCCTTACGAAGAAAAAGTAAAACAATTCAAAAACAAGAGTTAATAGAAGTTTTTCACTATTAAAAATCTTAACCATTATGCAGAGTATCAATCAGCACAAACCCAAAAACCTTCTCATTTCCAGATTAACTAACCCTCTTTTTTATAAAATAATAAAAAAAAGGTTACGAAATGAAGAAAGTCCGCAGCTTGGTTGAGGCATTAACGACAAAGGCCATAGCAGCAAGCAAGCAACTTCTAATATTTGTTGCTGTGTGGTGAATGAATCCCCTACGGTTTGCTTTTACACTCTTTTAATTTTCACCTCTTCAACGACATCGACACATAACCACCAAAAGAAAATACATATACTTTATTTACATAGGATTAGGATAGGCCAATTTGTTAGGATCATAGATCATTGTACATTACATTGTCTCCTACACTAACCTTAACCTATGCATGCAGGATGCTGCTATGCTTTGTCATCAGTTGGATTCTCTAAGTAGAACATGCCCAAAATGAAGAGACAGAATAAGCGTTAGTACGCCATCCATTGGAACATAATAGCACTATCTCAAGTATCAACTATGATGCAGTTACAGTTCTCCAGTGCCTTCTGTAATATACCTTCCCAAACCGGTTAGACGTACCTGGCATTTTTCCTGTAGCTTGATTCACGAAGAGTTGATGTCTGTTAAATTTCAAAAAATTATGTTAGAATGTTATAAGAGCTGAGCTGTTGATGGACCATAGCTAAATGTTGGGAAGGAAATAGTTTTCCTCCTCAGGTATGAAGAATATAAAGGTTCCAACTTGACTCCTGGATCTGAATGAAGCTGCCCCAAAAATGATAACTGCTTACCTTGTTGATACAGCAATGGTTCTGCTTTTATAAAACTAGCTATTTTAAACATAACTTTGTTTAATTTAATGGTTAACAGCCACACATGATTGAGGTCATAGAGGGCATTTGCAAAGCTGATATCCCCATGTAAAATAAGAAAACCAAGGGGGTAAAAAAGAGGGAACGAGGTTGAAGTTGAGGAAGAATGACTTCCAAATTTTATCATACCTCTCAGGTTCCAATTTCTGGATAACAATGCCATTCAGAAGAAGCTCCGAACTGTAGACAGCAGTTCCTGCAAGTTGAAGTAATTCCATAGGACAAATGAAATGAAAATTCGATAAATCAAAACTGCCTCATTGAGGAATGGAAGGAGCCAATACCTCTATCAAGGAAATGGTGGCATATTGCATAGTCCTCTTCACAAGAAAGAATTAACAGATCATCTAAGAATTTATCATCCTTGTCTGCACATACCTGACTTTCATCTACTACCTAAACAGTTAAAGACATTTTATAAACGAACCAATGTATTGAAATATGGGTAGAAAGAAGCATAACCCATAAATTAGTAGAAAACACCAAATATTGGAATCATAAATGAGCTGCAGTTCTAGAGCATTATACAAAGGTGAATATGCATACATGGCCTTGAACAGCTGTGACCAAGGTTGCAACCACTTTCTTATCAGGTTTAACATGAGGTGTGATGTAGACTCTTTTACCCTGTGGAGGCATGCAACATTGCAACCACATTTTAAGTCAGAAAATGATGAGTATACAAAAATTTGAGTACAGGGACATTTGCATCAATACCTTCAGGAGTGGTGCTTGTCTTGCATGAGCTAGAGACACAGGCATGCTAAAGCCTATCTCCTTTTCTTTTTTCACATCCCTCAGAATGTAATTTTTCTCATCAATAAAACAGTTTGCTTGTCCACAGCTCTCAAGCCATAAGTGTGTCACCACTAATTTACCAAGAGCCATAATTTCCAGCATATTCCTTGTGCGTGTAAATTTGTCTGCTATGAAATGTGTGGCATCCATTGAGCTTGATGCAGTAGATATATTGAGCCTTGCCAAAATCTGTGGGGAGAAAGATGAAAAAATCACCACTAGGAAATGGATATATTTGACATCCGTGACAAGCATAAATCAACGGTTACCTTTTTTTGCCGCTTGACAACACTGTCATCCAAATGCTGGCTAAACAGAACTCGAACAAATGCCATATCTCTTCGCTGTCTTGGATCTTCAAATACCAAAGCTGATGTGGGCTCAGAAACTCCTAATCTGATAAGCTCCTTCAAGAGGGGAGACTTTGGAAGGCGTTTGTTACATGGCTTGTTATGCTGCTCATTGCATGTGTGTTTACTATTTGACATTTTTAAGTCTTTACTGGAGGAGATTGTTGTTGGAATTTCTGGACTTGATTGTGCACTGCTCTTGTTAGCTGATATTTCAACATGTTCCAACAATGAGGGTCGCTTATCAAGTGAGCTTTCAAATTTCATGGTATCGTCTGCTGAACCTGGTTGAACAGAGTTCCCCTGTGACAAGCATCTGCTATTGTCAATGCATGACTTATCCTCTTCATTTTGGCACTCTATGCTTTTATTGTTTGGCACATGTGCTTTCTTTCTTTTCCCCCTTGCTCTTTTAGGATAAAGCCAAGAACGAGTATCGTTTATCAAAAAACTGCTGGATCCAGATAGCTGTGGACTAACTTCAACCTGGTGATTCAGGCTGTTTTTCCCAGTCTTCCCAGAAAAATTGGCAGGTAAATGGAGACGTTTTGTCCTAACACCCAACTTCAGTGGATCAGCCTCTATATCAGCCCCCTTCCTCTTGTGCCTAATAGTGTAATCCTCCTTTTTGACATTATTGTTCCTCTCTGTATGATGGATTGGTTGATTTTTCTTCCTTGTCCTTCTGCTCTTGTTCCTATTTTTGGATTCTTTTGTGGCTGGTTGAATACTAGCATACTGTTCTGTTGAGCAAACCTCTTCAAGTGAGACAAGTTCACTGTGTATTGGTGAAGTGGTCTTATTTTCAGACTGTCCCTTAATAGTTGACTTGCTTTTCATCATTTTTCGTGTTTCAAGTAACACAGTATTTGGCTCCTGATTCTCAGTGTGCTTGGAACTGCAGGTAGCAGTTACTTTACTTAAACTACAGGAAGAGACATTTCTCTTCTTTGATTTCATTGTTATGGACTGTAAACCAGAATTCTGTTTATGTGACGACTTTTTCAACTGGTCTTCATTCTCGATCAAATCGCTCAAATTGCCATCTGGTGCATTCTCAGGTTGGTGAACATCATGGAAATGGCAGCCAGTCGTGGGCATAAATGCTAATGCCTCCATAGCTTCAGCAGCTATTTGCGTACCTAAACCAATACCAGACATGTCTTCTGTATGCATCACACTGGAATAAGGAGTATCATTCTCTCTCGTTAAACTTGACTGAACATCCAACTCCTTGAAAGAGTTACTTTCAACTTTTGTTTCAGTTCCTTGTCTTTTGACCATGTTCTCATCATCACATCTGTCACCTGCACAGCATATTCCTTGGCTCTGAAGATGGCCACCTTCTTTGTGGTATTCATTTCCAATATTCCAAGATGTGTTAACTTTTCTACACAATATACCAGCCCCTTTGTCATCTTGATCACTGCCATCCCATCTGAAGGGCTCTTTTTCTCTATTTTGGGTTTGAGTTTTAATTTTTCTAGCTAAACTTAGTGATCCTCTTGCACTCAGAACATGGAGTGATTTCTCTCTATTGGGTTTTATGTGATAAATTCCTTGAAGCAAGTCCATATCATTCGATGACAAGTACTGATCCACAAACCCAAGAGCAGCTTGGGTTGAATCCCCTAGCTCTGGTGAGTGAACGGTATTTAACCTTTCAGGTCGACACAGATGATTGTCATCATTAAATCTCTTGGTATCAACTGAAACTCCTTTCTTCCCTGCAAGCATATGATGTTTGTTCTTTACTTCAGTATACAGTTATCAAGAATAACTTTGAAATACAATAGTGAGAATTAAAAAACTATAAAAGAAAATTAAGAAAAGAAACGTGGAACTCATTCTTATGTTGTTGATAACAAAAACATACCAATAGCAGCTTTACTAAAAGAAGTGCCATTTGAATCAGCTTGTTCAAAAGGTGGCTTCACCGTCACCGGTCTCTTCTGAAAGCGCATTGAAGGAACTCTTGCAGCTGGAGTTGTTCCATCATCAGACAATCCTCTCACAACAGTTGCTGCACTTCCATTTTCCATTTCGTCATCTTCACTATCAAGCACTATTTCATGTCCATTCTCACATGTTGGACCACTTTCCTCATTCTCTGCAGGGTCAGAATCCTCCACAAGCTCAGTATTCAAAGTGAGATTTTCCACTTGGGGTTCAGTGAAGGGGCTATTGAGCACTAAGGTATCATTGAAGAGTTCAGTTTCTTGAAACTGAGCATCATCGTCAGAATCTTTGAATTTACCTCCTAATTATACACATAACAACATAACCATCAGGCTAAGATACTTTTACCTGTGATATTCTCTACAACCACAACCAGAAGTGACAACTTCCACAAATGCACTTTAATTCCTACAAGAACACTCATAAGCAGTCCCATATCCGGATTTGTTTTGCGTTATTTTCACTACAATCAGGTTTAATCCGTACACAGTTTGCATAGTTTGGTACAAAATTTCATGTGCATGGAAAACTCAACATGATCAATGATTTTTTTCCCCTCTTTAATTTCTTTTGCTATTTTTTGTTATTTTTGCATTTCAACGAGAAGAGTAATGATCAACGTAAATGATAAACAAGTTAACAACAAAATCAGAACAGAAATAAGCAATAATGAAGAATGAAAAGGTACCAGGTGGTGATGAAGAACGAATGGCGTAGGAGGCTTCAGCCATTGGAGTGTTTTGAACAGTGTAAGCGTTGATCAAGGGCTAGGCATATATAAATGATTAGCGTGAAACAAAACCGAAACCCTAAGACAATGATCACAGAGAGAGGAACGTAGATGATGAAGAAGAAGGATAATGAGTTTCGGAAATCAGCGCAACGAGCTTATGAAAGGACCCCTTAATCTCTGGCTTTTGGAGCGGAAATGAAAGTCAAGCAAAAATCAAGCATAAATTTTTCATTTCAGTGTTTTGGAGGGAAAGTAAACTTTTATTTTGTTTATCTTTATTTTTTTTGAAAAACAAGAATAAATGGGCATTTGGTCTAGTGGTATGATTCTCGCTTAGGGTGCGAGAGGTCCTGAGTTCAATTCTCGGAATGCCCCTTAGACCCTTTTTTTTAATTCTTTTGGATTGGCCACATTTTTTAAAAAGAAAAGCTTCAATTATAAGTCCATGTGATTAGAGCATTAATATCATACATGTACCAATGATATATTCAGATTCATGTATTTATGTCTTGGAATTGATTCCGCCATGCATTTAGAAAAAGGTAATTTAATCTTCAATCATATGCATATTTAATACATGGATTCGTTGTCCAAATTTACCATATTACCCTTGTATCATAATAATATGAATCTCTCTCTCTCTAAATCTCTGGATTTTGTGGAGTGAGGACACTAGCTCGGAACAAAGCAAGGCCACTCTGTGAATTGCCACATAGCCATTTTTTCCTGAGCAGAAAATCATGTTGAGGATTGGTTTGAGGTTTGTTTTGTTTCAAACTTCACCTTACTACTGCTTTCACTTGTCTTTGTCTTTTTATTCATAGTATTATTTTTTATCTGGTTTTGCCGTTTGATGATTTGAAAACCATGAAGCATCTGTGTTGACTTACAACTTTTATCTACTATTGAATCTCTTTACTCAGCTTTCTGTTACTAGAAAGTAGAAACACCGTCTTCCGTACAGATGTAAACTTGTACAGAAAACAGAAACAAAGATGTGATGATAGTAGTTGATTTTCAATGCATAAGCACATGGAAAGATATGCCAAATAAAGTTGACCATCAAATCTAGCATATCTGTATATGTAGCATTTGAAATATTTACCTTAGAATTCACCTTAACAATTTTGTGGTGATTGTGGAAACAGTGAAAAGGCTTCCTATTCAAGGGCTTTGTTTAGAGAGAGCTTCTATAGGTTTCTGTCTACTCACACTGGAAGGTACTTGCAACTTATCTTTCCCCTAATAACTCTTTGTTTTACTTTTCTCTGTTATAGTTAGGGAATGAAAGGTACAAAACAAGCAAAGGGGAATAAATATATGAATGTTCATCATAATGTATCCATATCCAGACACCATAGAACTAGTCAACTAGACATGCTTTTATGAATTCCATTTCCACCCTTGTCCTTCCAATTTCACTGTCAATAGCTCTAGACACCTAAGAGTTATGATAACATATGTTATTGTTAAGCTAGGAGTATATAGCATAAATGAGTCATATACTCATTTCTTTTAAGCTTTGGATAAGGATGTGACATCTCACCTATTATTTTGGGTTTGTCAGTTAGTAGTAGGAATTTCATGGATTACTTCTATAACAGAATATACTTTTATTTATTTGAGTTGGTGCACTTTGCTTTTCACAATGAGAAGTGGATTTTCTTCTTTACAATTTCCTCAGCACTTTCTTCTTGAAACGGCCAACTAATTACATAAACTGATGTAGACTCTACAAACTTTAATACTATTTAATAAGCGGCTAAATACTATTTAATAGTACAGAAAAATGGCATCTAGTCTTTACTGATTGCTTTGAATGGATTCACATTTGTTATGGTGGTCCTGGTCCAGGAAGCTACAAGACAAGGTAGCACTGATAACTGGGGCAGCTAGTGGAATTGGAAAAGCTACAGCAACCAAATTCATTAATAATGGTGCCAGAGTTATTATTGCAGATATCCAACAAAAACTTGGTCAAGATACTGCAAATGAACTAGGGCCTAATGCCAGTTTCATAACATGTGATGTCACCAAAGAATCAGACATATCCAATGCTGTTGATTTTGCAATTTCTGAACACAAACAACTTGATATCATGTTCAACAATGCAGGGATAGCATGTAAAACTCCTCCAAGCATTGTGGACCTAGACATGGCAGTCTTTGACAAAGTTATGAATGTAAATGTTCACGGGCTCGTGGCCGGTATCAAGCATGCGGCGAGAGTGATGATCCCACGGGGAACCGGCTCGATTCTCTGCACGGCGAGTATCACTGGTGTGATGGGAGGGATGTCACAGCACACATATTCAATATCAAAGTGTGCTGTTATAGGCACTGTTAAATCCATGGCTTCAGAGCTATGCAGGCATGGAATAAGAGTGAATTGCATATCACCTTTTGCAATTCCTACTCCTTTTGTTATGGATGAGATGAGTCTGATGTATCCAAATGTTGATACTCAGAGACATCTGGAAATTGTTCACAATGCTGGTGTTCTCAAGGGAGCAAATTGTGAACCAAATGATATTGCTAATGCTGCCCTTTTTCTTGTATCTGATGATGATAAGTATGTTAGTGGTCATAATTTGGTTGTGGATGGAGGTTTTACATCCTTCAAGAATTTGGATTTTCCTGCACCAGATCAAGTGCAGTAGAAGTTTCTGCAGTTCATACCTTAGAGAAATAGTCATCACAGTGATAAAAAAGAACCTGCCAATTTCAAAATTTACATCATTTTTCAGAAAGTCAAATTCTCTTTCTCAGCACTACTTCTTTTCTGTCTTTTCTTTTTTCTTATTATTATTTTTTATGTACTCAAGAATGGTTCTCAGCAAAAAAGGTTCTATCACTATCATTCCAGAGAAATGACTTTCCAAAAAGTATGTATAGTAAATAGGTGGTGATGGTCCAAATGTTGAAGAAGTTGCATATGAGCCTGGAATAATGGCACAAGACTTTCCCTCAACCTAAACTTTTAGCCCACATAAGAATGAATTTATAGGATTATCTAATTTCATTGGAGAATGCACACAATTTGTACTGGAGTAATGCACCTTCTGTTGGATCAAAATATGAGATCATTGTACATGAACAAAACTACTCTCCCTGCAAATGAAGAAAATTGTGGGAATCCCCATTTGCAACTTGTCTTCCTGTTTAGTTCAGCCCAAACAGATGCTACTTTTTCAACTTTCAAGAGCATTGAAGCTCAAGCTACTTTCTTCTATTTACTTTTCCTGTGGTTCTGGTTTGAAAATTTTCATAGAATACCAGGTCAGCAATCAATCACTTGTGAATTGGAATGAACCAGTAAAGATTCTCACTTTCAGAACAGACATTTGACAATCTGCTCTAGACCACAGTCATTTCCTGTCATTTATTACCTTCTCTTTGATACAATAATTGTATCTTTTTGTTTACTTTATAGTGTATAGAAAAAAAATGCTTATATGCTTAGAGTCTACTCAACTATGAAAAGAGGGAAAATAACTTTGACTGAAATCTCACATCAATAATAATAAAATCAATCAACTCTCACATCAGTAGGCCTCTTCATGATAACATTTACAGCTGCCTCCCATAGATTACTTGACAAAGGGAACCACACTTAAGAAGATTCATTTACAAATATAGCTTATATCAGCCTAGACTTTATCTAATGGTTGGAAGTTGAAACTTGAAACTAATTGTGTGTTTATGAATAGCATTCTTGAAGGGAAAGGGGGAAAAGGATTGAAGAGTAAAGAATAAACTTAAGGCCCCATTTGGTAACACAATTAGCATTTAGAGAATGAGATTAATATAGGCAAAGTATGCATGTATTAGGACAAATTTTGACCAATTTTTTGTCCATCCAAAATATGTTAGATTTATACCTCATGAACTTGAAGGAAAAGGAAAACGTATGCAACAACTTTAGCTCCAGTTGCTAAAATAACATTTTGGTTTCAATGAATTTTGCCATATTAGATCTTCTTCTGGACTAACCTAGCTGAGTACACTGACATAGATTTCATAGCATCATTTTGATTCATATCTTGGCTGCTAAAAGGAAATAGAAATAAAGCATCATAGTTTTCCTAAAACAGTAGTACAAGACCACAAGATCACATACAGAAACCAACAACACCAGATTTATATCAACCAGAAACAAGTGGGGACGGCAACAGTGAAATTAACAAGAAAAAAGTAGAGCAAAAACAAAATTCCAAGTTGAATTTCAAATCTGCTCTATTCTTTGGGCAATCAAGTTAACAGCAGCATTAGCTGAAGAGAAGGCCCCATGAAAACTTTCTTTGTAAGAGATAGATTCCAATTGAATGGCCATCTTCAACAAAATCTCACCAAGGTCTGTTTGCTTCTGTAGCAGAGAGTTGTAGTATGATTGTGCAGCAACCCTGCTTATCTCAACATTGGTTTCCTCTGGACAGTACTCATCATCCAACCATTTATGCAAAGTAACCCTAAGCCATTCTGATTCCTAACCAAATTCAAAAGAAAAGAAAAGAAAAATTGCTAAAACATCTCAACTACTTGCTTAATGATGCTGATTTTGGCAGAAAAGGTGTACCTGCAAGGCCATGGTTGGGTCTAACCAATGATCTGGAACACGTAGGTCTTCAACTTGGTCATCAGATTCAGGGATTGGATGAGAATAGGACCTCACAAGTGTTGGGGAATGAGTATGAATATGATGAAGAGTTGGTAAAGAGAGTGGAGGATGGTGGTGACTGAGGATAAGGTTGGAGGGTGAGAATGAGATGAACCGAGTGACATTGGGAAACAGAATCATGGGCTGACCGGAATTCAGTTTCAACGTTGTCATGGTTTTCATGGTGGAAAGGTGGTTGTGCTGTGTTGTCTGGTTTTTCTGACTTTTCTCTGTTTCCACTGCAGAGAGTGCAACAGCAACCAATATGGACCACACAGAATGCCAAACTTTTAAGTTTTAGGATGAGGTCGGCACCTTGGAGCTAGGGGCAGTGTTGTGTTCCTCACTAATTCATCTTTTTTGAGTTTTAAAAACCCCTTTTTAGGCATTGGGTCTTGATAAAATTACTAATGAATCATTTGCTATGAACTATGATGATTTTTGCTTTAAAAATTTAAAATCACTGTATGACCAAAGGAAATTTGCTATTATAACATAAAGATACTGTAACACATTCAATATTATTATAACAACACAACCATGACTCCATGAGTAATATCAAGTTTCCACAAGTGTCTGGAAAAATTTATTCCTTAAAAATACATGCAAAATTCTCAGCTTTTAACACTGAATTTTGCTATTATATCAATAAAGCCAACAGTGACACAAACATAGGAATTTTGAGAGAGAACATGAATAGATGCACTACTTCTGCAGCATATGTCTTTACTGGTATCCGCAATGCCAGGGAATGAGAGACCAGACAACCATTAAATGCTTGCAGGGTATGCAGACGAGCTTGGACTAGAATTGTCAATTCCATCCTTTGGACATATTATCATCTTTTGCACCATGGATTGGAAGTCCCTACACAGGTTATGATTAAGATTACACCACAAAAGTTAGCCTCAAACCAAATTAATTTACAAAAGAAAATAGCAGTTTCTTTCCAGGTTCATGTTTCATAGTTTAGTAATGACAATATAGTAGTATTGTTTTCATATGATATATACTGTTGATAAATTAAGACTTAACTGCCATGGGAAATCGCCCAGGAGCATGATATCTCCATCTTCATCTATGCAGGTAACATGCCATCCACTGCTTCCATTAATTAAGCCTCCACCAAAATCAAACATCCAGTCAAGTTCAGAAACGAGTTCGTCATATCCAGCAAAACGAGTGAGATCAATTGCTCTTCCAAGGGCAGTTCCTTGCTTAAGAACCTGAAATAAATGAATGGTAGCATTAGCTCAGATTTCCAAATGCCTATAGATTGTTCCAGCTCCAGCTTCAGCTAAGCGTTACATAATGCAGTTCAACGGTTTAAGGAATCAGTCCCTCAAACAGTTAGGCGTGAAGGTCCCCCTTTGAAGAGATTTAGATCCTACCATGCAGTTTTTTCACATGACAGGGTCATCTGAAAAGTATACAATGATTCAAAGACCATGCACAGTGGACAGTGGAGTACGTATCCTTTTTCACATGGTCTTGCCAAGTGGAAAAAATTTCATAGGAAAGTTATCCCATCATTTCCCAAGGACCCAAGGGAAAAGGGGAACCTACCCATATTGCAGAAACAGTAAACAAGTGCACCTGAATGAGTAAAACAGTATAATATTCATTATAAACAAATCATTCATGGAATCATGGTTTATATCATAAATGTGACAT
>JASCZI010121016.1:3544-37273 GCA_036250425.1 Stylosanthes scabra | reverse complement strand
ATCCAATTCCCCAATTCATCCCTAATGACACAACCAAATCCTGCAAGTTGATAATTAGGATTGATACTGGCATCACAATTGACCTTTATCCTGTTATTCGATGGGGAGATCCATTCTCTTATGATGGAGGCAGGAAGTAAATAAGGTTGGAGTTTATTCAGAACTTGCAAATCTTTGATAGAAGCGCTGCAAAGGGACTTAACCTTGTAGCAAGACCACTCATCTGGATTATTGAAAACAGAATTGTTCCTGTCACGCCAAATCCACCACAGAATTGTACAAAAAAGAATTTCATCATGTTTAATACAGCTAGAGAACCAACCCAAAATGTCCAAATAATGAGAATTCCTCAGAAAAGAGTGGTCAAAAAGATTCCAAATGCGTATGGCCATAGGGCAGTCTCTAATACAGTGAAGGATAGTTTCAGGCAAGTCATTACATCGTGGGCAAAGATTTGAAGTAGCCATACCTCTTTTAAATCTGAATAGATTTGTTGGGATCCCGTCATTCAAGCACAACCACATGAAAACCTTTGTTTTCTCTGACACTTTCAGTCTCCAAAGCCAAAGCCAATTAGAATTGATGTCCCAATTATAATTGTTTTCGGCCAGCCACGAAAAACCATCCCTATCTTCATATTATTTGTCTACTATCTATCTCCTTCACTTGTAACATTCATACTCCTGTCACCCTTTTCCACCTTCCATTCAAATCACAAACTTGTTTTTGCAAAATTTTAATATATCAAACTCTTTGAAATGAAAAAAATAAATAACATAAAGAATTATTAATGATATTTTCATCATTTTTAATCAAGATAGTAAAATAATTCATACATAATAAAAATTATAAATTTAATAATAATTAAAATTTTTATTTTAATAATTTTCTTATTTTGAAAAGCATGCTAAAAGTATTTTAAAATAAATTTTAATTCCAAAAAAATTAAAAACTCTTAATTATTATTTTTTTTTTTCATTTGTACCAAGCTCGCCCAATTAAAAAGCTTGCATTAAGGTTGTCCAACTTTTTTTTTGGGGCAAACTTGGTAAAAAGACTATCTTCTTAGTAGCATACTAGTATTTACTTTATGTTTTTCTAAAAAATTGAACACAACACCATTAATTAATTAGTTAATGACAATAAACCAAATGAATTAATTAACGAGAGTACTATATTTCTATTATGTATTTTATTAACTAATAGGAGTATTATATTTCTTTTTATGGATAATACACTTCCATTAATATTCATATCATGATAAAATACAATACTTCTATTAATTTTCATAAATTAATTAAAAATATTAAATTATTACTTTATTGTCTTTTATTTTGTCCAATATTATTAATTAATTGATGAAAATTGATGAAAGTATGATATTTTATCATTATGAGAATACCAATAGAAGAATATTAATAAAATATATAATAAAATTATCATGTTAAAATATAATATTTTCATTAATTAACTCATTTTTATTGATATTGTGTTTTAATTTTTAGAAAAATGTGAAGTTCACCATATTAGCCTACTAAGTTTGTCAAAGTACAAATGCCAAAAAAATTGGATTTTGATAATTAAAAGTTTTTGAATTTTTTTGAATAATTTTTTTAATTTATTTTAGAAAAGTTCTGTTTTTACCTTCACAAAGTTGAAATAGAAGGTTGCATGTTCGGATTTTTTCCTTTGTTTTTTTTTTTAATATTTTTTTTTGTAGCGTGTATAACATATTTCTAGAGCTGCTGGCCCTGAAACTAAGTGGGCCTTAAAATTAAATTTTATAAGCCCATTTAAGGGAGTTACCCCATTTTGTTTACACCCCAACTCACTTGGGTTTTTTATTTATCAGTAGTGTGAAGACCGAAGTCCAATTGTTGTGGGTTTTGGATTCAATACTTATCTCACACATTTTTTATTAGTCAGAATTGTAAGTTTAATTTTATCATTTCTTTTGTCCAAAACATGAAATTTATTATTTATAATTTTTTATGTATATATGAGAGTTTTATATACCAGATTGATGACTGCTAATTTAAATCTAAGAATAAATGGAAATACACAAAATTTATTATTATATCTAACTAAAAAACAAGAAAAAGTAGAAACATATTACATGACTGTACTAGCATTATATCTTGAGCATTCAACATCATACTAGTAACTACTTTATAAACACCCAATTATTGTTCCCATCTTATTTAGAGAATTATAAGCTTAATAATTATACATAATTTTATTTCAAAACTTCCACTTCCACATAGCAAAACATTGCAAGAAGTTAAACTTGCATGAGGAGTGAGCTTATATCATTTGCTATATTCTCAGCATCAAAGGTAGCTCCATAGAAACCTTTCCTTGAAAGCCCAATGCAATACAAACCATTCTTTCCCTTCCAATGGTCCGGGTAACTGGGCTTTGGAAGCCCATCGTCGTTCAGAAGGTAATCATCCTAACTCCAAAAAAAAAAAAGGCTCACATATTAATTCATTTAACAATTCTAATTACTGTATTAACATGAAAGTTACTCTAGTTATCTTCACGTTGACCTGGCTTACACTTTTGACTTTTTAATAGAAATGAAGGAGACTAGAAAAGTTATTCAATACATATATAAATTAATACAAATATAAAAAATTCTCTTACAATATAAATTTTACACTTTATATTTTATAAAACTTTAAATATATATATAAATATAGGCTCTACATATTTCAAATAGAATTTACATATCTACCATTTATACAAACCTTAAGCCACTTGTGCGTTGATCTTTTGAAACCGGTGCAGAAAATAATGGAGTCAAAGGGGTGCAATTGGCCATTCTTGAACGTAACATCATTCCCTCTCACGCTTTCAATTTCCGCTGGCAACACCTATGTAAACACCAATAGAATCGCTGCTTCTTCGTTATCACGTTACCACTTTAACATGACAAAACATGAGGTGCACGACACACACAACAAAGTTGAATTTTTCTCTCTTTCACTTTTCTCTTACGTTCTTGAAGTGATCAAATATTATATATATATCATGATTGGTGAGAAACCCTATACTTTTTATTACTCCTTTTCCCACTATTTAACCCAATGACTTTATTTCTAGTCTGCCAAAATAATTAAATACTACTTGATTGGTCCAATTGTTGTTATAACTAAAAACTAAATATAAATCATAGAAAATCTTGAGACACAACATTAAAGAGTTATTAAAAAGTGAATAATTAAATTATTATCAAAAATTAAAAAAATTATTATCTATAATTTGATTATTGACTTCCTAGTGACTCTTTAATATTAGTTTCGTAGTAATATTAAAATCAAAATTATATTTGTTCATAAAGGGACGAAGTCAGAATTTTGGTTTCTTATTAGGAAAGAAGACAAGAATTATTTAGTATATGTTAAGTATTAACTACTACTTATTATTGGTGTCACGCTTGAATGAAATACTTATTTTAAATTTTCTAATGGTGTTTGTCTATTTTGACATGCATGCAGCTGGTTACAGAGATATAATGTGTCCCATGTTGGTCTCCTTCATTTTTCAAGTTTGAGTGTGATCAAAGAAAGAAAAATATTTTCATAAAGAATATTTGTAACCAAAGTACTAATAGCTAGAAGTATCTATTTAATATTTATATACATACTTACATAAATAAAGTGAGGATGAACTAACAGATGAATGAAAATAGCTTAAAATTGAAGTGACAATTATTATTATGAAGGAAGGAATTAAAAGTGAAGCAAGCAAAGACAATCTATGATGTAGCTATATAGCGTATAAAAAATGTTAGATAGATAGAGTAAGAGATGTATGAGTGCATGTTAGAGACATACCTTGATTTCTCCAGATTTGATCATTTGAGAGGTTCCGACATCAATAATGGGATATTTGCCGTACATATCCTTCATGTAAAAGGGACCCTCCTTAGGCCTACCTATTCCAAACTTGCTCATGTCTCCGTACACCAACTTGCTCAGTATCACCAGCAACGTGTCCACCGTATTTAGACCCATATACTTCAACAGAAACAGCCCCAGATTTGCCATCCCCCGAGACACAATATGTACCTTATAATAATCATAATAATCATTATTATTAATTAACTATATCATAAT
The DNA here is from genome assembly GCA_036250425.1 of Stylosanthes scabra. Taxonomy (NCBI): domain Eukaryota; kingdom Viridiplantae; phylum Streptophyta; class Magnoliopsida; order Fabales; family Fabaceae; genus Stylosanthes; species Stylosanthes scabra. The sequence continues at coordinate 33,152 of JASCZI010121016.1, read as the reverse complement.
CATCACCTGCATTTTTGTCCACCGATGACTTAGACAAGAATAATCATCTACTTTCTAATTGTATTAACGTGATTCCCGTATTAACGTGATTCTCATAAAAAAAAAAATATCAAAACTACTCGTCTACTAAAATTAGATATAAAAAAAGAAAATGAGTTTTATACCATAAAAAATAATTTCATTTATTAAAATTACTCTATTTAAATAATTTTGACGTATAAAATTTATCTTTTATGAATAGAAATTTTTTTATTTATAACTCGGTATATAAATTTTTTAGGTAATTTTGATAATTTTTTCAAAATTATAATATATTAATCGTTGACACACTTTTTACATTGTTATGAATATTCTAATGAAAAGGATACGAGGAATTAATGTATGTAATTAATTAAATTAAATTAAATTACCGAGCTTCGAACGACGATGGAAGTTATGGCGCCATGGTTGACAAGGTCAAGTGCGATCTCCATGCCAGAATTACCAGAACCAACAACAAGAACATGCTGACCCTCAAACCCCTTACCAGATTTAAAGTCAGTGGAATGAATCACCTTCCCAGGAAAACTCCCCAAGCCTTCAACTTGAGGGACAAAAGGGTCAGTTGTCTCCCCCGTCGCCACCACCAAAAACCTCCCTACATACTCCTCAACCTCGCCGGACTCCCCGTTCCTGGCCTTCACGCTCCAGCTCTTGGCTTCCTGGTGGTACACCGCAAACTCCACGGTCCTCCGGTACAGCGGAGAGATCGCGAAGTGAGAGACGTAGCGGTCGAGGTAAGCCAAGAACTGGTTGCGGGGAACGTAGGAAGGGGAAGAAGGAGGGAATGGCATGTGTGGGAGCTGGCAAAGGTGCTTGTTGAGATGAAGATGGAGACGGTCGTAAGTGTGTTTCTTCCATAGAGAAGCTGAGCAGTCTTCTCTTTCAAGGATTATGTAGGGAATTGATTTCTTGGTTAAGCATGCAGCTACGGAGAGCCCTGAAGGCCCTGCTCCAACCACTATCACTCTTCTTCTCTCATCCTCCATTATTGTGTTGTGTTTGTTTGTTCTCACTCTCGTGTCTCGTATATGTTACTGTTTATTACTGTGCCAATGGAAGAATGGTAGCTACGTATATATATTAGTACTTAATTATTAATAGACAAAGACGAGAAAGTAAGTATTGTATTTGTTGAATAAGGATTGAAATTAAAATTTCAGTAATTTCAGTTAAGAGGGACCATGAGACTTACAACTAAAATGAAATTTTAAAAAAAAAATTATTCAAATACTTTTATATAATATTAAAATTTTTAATATTAACGTTGTTCTTTATCCATTTACTTAATTTAATATCTACTTTTCATTATTTATCTATTAGTAATTTTAAATCAAACATAATATATAAATTTAATTCATCTTAGTCTTTCAATCTTATTTTCTCCGTCTCAGTCTTTCAGTCTTCGCTTCTCACAAAACATACGGGAGCGCATTTTATTATTGTTTTTTTTCATCAATTGGTCATTAATATTAAAATGAATAATGCTACAGAACCAACTTTAAGCCAATAATTAAGTTATTATCCAAACGTTATATTGTAACTCATATATCCAAAATTAAATTATCATTCAAAATTTATATGAATTATCATCCGTAACTATGTGTTTGCTTCTTGTTGATCATAATATATTGGTTTCCTAATTTTTTTTTATTAAAATATACTAATTAAAAATATGATATTGAGATGTTTGACTATTGATGATTAAAGATGCTCATCAAAAATAATAGAATGCGCTGGTCTTTAGTTTTTTTCATAAATGAATATGTTTATTATTTATTTTATTTTATAATTTTACAAATAAAACTAAACTAATTAATATATTATTTTTTAAAAAATGAAGTACTTCTTTTTTAATAAAATATATGTTTGACTATTAATATGGTTTTTGGTACATTAATGTACCAAAGGAAAAACCAAATTATATTCAAAGTAATAGAAATTTTGGTAATATATTAGTAATAAAACGAGATGGAATCTTATTATTCTAAATAAATAAATAAAAGAAGAATGAGTTGAAATTATGGCCAGTCGTGTAGGACAGGATATGCAGATTTTTCCTATATATAGTCACTTTCTTCTTCATGTAAAACTCTCACAGCAATGTCTTCAAGTTAATTATCAATAAATTAAAATGCCGCCTATCAAATATTCAAATATCATTTTTCCATTTAAGAATTTATTATATGGGTGAATGCAGTAATATATATTTATTTAGTTAATAAAAAATTTGACAAAACATATATAACTAAAATAAAGTACCATGTGTGGTATTTTAAATCAAATAATGGTTTAATGTTACGTAAACTGAATTATTAATGGACAAATCTTTTAGTTGGAGGGAGGATTGCTTCCTTGGCTATATCTCATTATGATATAATGAGCATTTTTCTTTCCCTCCTTTTATTATTGTATAGCTAGATAGATTGGTATAATTTATTTGATCTGAATTAGCACGCATTACTGTATTAAAATTTAAATCACATTTCTAAATAAAATATCTATATGGGACCAATTTGATCTCATGAACATCTAAGTCCGTTTAGCGATACCACTACCACTTGCTCATCTCTCCATATTCTTTTACGTACTAATTAATGGAATTTCATACGTTTTCAAAATAAACATCAAAATATTAATATTAATATATATTTCAATTTTGATATAACGTTAATTTAAAATAGAGTTTAATTTTAATGCACTGACAATATAAAGAGTTTTACACAGTCATTTAATTAAATTCATGCATATATGATTTTAGAAAATATAAATTTAAAAATTAATTATTTTTTATAATGTGTAAAACTCTTTTATACTGACAGTGTATGTAAATTAAATTCTTTAAAATAAATTTATATTTTTATTCAATTATATAATATCACAGTAAAAATAATTAATTTTTATATTAATATAAATAATTATAAAAAAATACAAGTTTAATAAATATATAAAAATGTACATTTTATAATACGGGTGTATCAAAATTAAATATATGTTTTATAAGAAAATTTACATATTCATCTTTCATGATATTTCAGCTGGGTTTCTTTCTCTTGTTTCTTTTTCTAGTGTTTTTCTTCTTAATGGTATTCTATGTGACGATGATGGTGACTTTCCAGGAATCGATGTTAGGGAGAATTACGTGTTTTTACTGGTTAGTATTAATGCATTCACATTGAAAAAGCGAATTGAAGTGTTTTTTTGGTGACTTCACAAAAGAGGTGCAACAGTGAAAACATAAAATGATTTGAAGAATTTTACTCAGCTACCTGACCTTGTCTATGTATAGTGGTTATCTTTTTCAACTTGGAAAACCAAGAATCATAAATTAGGTTTGCCTTTTTTTTGTTTTGTTTTAATTTCTTCCTTACTTTTTTGGATAAGGGCGCGAAGACTTCTTTATTAATTACTAATATACTTAGAATTTCCGATTGATAGAGATAGATATATACAAAGTGATAATATTAATAATTAGTAGGTCCTTGATAAAGAAGTTATACATGCTTGGATTAAATAATATCGGTTAAAATTATATTACAATTTATTTATAAAAAAAACTAGAATATTTTAGGTTTCACATAAATTGGGCTTTTTTTTTCCCCAAAATGTTGCTTTTTAATGTAAAGAAAGTTAATAAAAAAAATGAATAACATATTTTGTATATGAAAAAGTATAGGTAATTAAATTTTTTTAACTAATAAATCAGCCAACAAAAATAGAATATTCGTAATCATCGTTTATAGAACGTCCATAATAAATATCATAGAACATCCGAAATCTACCACAGTTTCCTTATGAACTACAATAACTAATTGAGTTTTAGTCTAGGTAATTAAAAGTTAAATAGATGTTACTCATCTTAATAATTGATTTGTGAAAGATGAGAGTTGTCTTACGCATAAAAAAACTATAACAACTACGCGATTTTACATCTTGCATCATTAAAGCTGAGTCAATTACTACTACTTGAAATTTTCTTTTGATTTACTTTTTATTCTTTAATTTAGTGTCATTTTACTTTATAAGTAAAGTTAGACAATAATTTTTAAAAAAATCAGAATGAGTTGACTTACATTTTAAGCTTTGGACAAACAACTTTGCAATTCTTATCATCATTATTCAATAACATCTATACAGCTAGATTAATAAAAATAAAAAATAAAAAAACCAGCTAGATACACACACTTAATCCAACACTGTCATTTTAAAATTCTAGCTAAATTAATCATTGTTCATGCTATAGATATAATAACAAAGTTACTTTATTTAAATTAATATCGATAATAATTTTATATATGTAATATCTATATAATTATATACTAATATTACCTTGATAATATTTACTTTTTTTAAAAAAATAAAAAAATAAAAAAGAGGGAATTTGTTATTTGTGTGAGTAACGTGGTGGAGTCAAATACAATAAATAAATGTTATGTGAACTCAATTGAGGAATCTTCATCAATTTCATAGCACATTCAGCAACAATTAATATTTAATTTGTTTGCACATATTTATGAATTCAAACCCCTTTAACACTTACTAGAAAAAGGTAGCAAGAAAGCAAGTATATATAATAAATTAATGTAAAGGAAGGTGATATTGCTTGCTAGTACCTCCTTTATATGTGCAGTGAGGTAATAATAATAATAATCTAAGTAAAAAAAAAAAAGAGTGAATTATTGAAGCATAGCAGTAATAATCTTGCATGTGAAGGTTACTTTAATTTCTGTAATGATGTTATGTTAGTACTTAGTAGTAGTAGCTATTGTCCCGGGTTCATGCAACAACTAACATCAAAGCCCTTAGCTTTGAATCCATTGCAAATAAAGTTGTTTCCCTTTTCATAAATACTAATCATCATCACTAACTGAAAAAGCCGCCTGCTCCTCCTCCTCCTTCTTCTTTTATTCAGTTAAATATATTTTTTAAAGCACTTCAATCACTGGTCAAAGGCGTTGCTTCTGATTTGAAACCACTGCTATTATATTATTAATATATATTGTATAATCCTCGTATTATTTATTAAAATCAAACATCATACATAATTAATTAATATTTAATTAATTCTAAGTAGGAACATGTATTGCCATAACAACTCTATTATTTGGTGTTTTTAAAGTTTCAGTTCCATAGTATCCACTATTTGGAGGTACTAAAAATACTGAAATTCTAAGGACTAAAAATTTCAGTTTCTGTCAACCAAATATAATAAGTTTCGATCTCCCAGTCTCAGTCTTAGTCTCCAGAAACAAGCGCACCCTAAACTACTAAACTCATCATCATGACGTGGTTTTGCTAATAATGTGCTATTCATCATAATTAGAAATGGTTAAATGAAGGAGTTTTTGCTAAATTATAGTACTAAGTGCACATGCATTAGCAATTAAGGTGCTAGCAGAAAGGAAAAGCAACCATCATCTTGTTATTAATTTTGTAATTGATATGATGGTGAAATGGTTGAGCTATATTTCCAACTCATTAGTTCTTCTCTCCTTTAATTGGTTGGTTGGTTTGCCTGTTACGTTTAATCCAACAAAAGAAATCAATTAATGCAAATTCAATAATCTAGTTGAATTCAGAATTTCTTTAGACTTTTTTTGTCCTTCTCTGCGTGTGTGTAAACACACACACACTTTGGCTTTCCAAATTGTTACACATTTTTTAGCCTTAGCCATGAAGAGTCTCATCCTCACTAAAATGATTATTTTAATTATGATTTAAACTAAATCATTGACCATTTTTTTTGGTTTACCTAAATAATTGGGACATTACAAATGAAATTTGTTTTTGTTTTTGTTTTCTTATTTATCTGCATGCGTTTTTTTTTTTTTTTTTTGGTAGACAGTTTTTGGTTATTCTTCTTGGTCTTCAAATTGGTTTTTGGTTAATTATGTGTTCGGGCTGATACTCCTCAATTTGTATGGTACTATGGTTTGTTAGATGGGCCAAGCCCAAAAAATTCCACAAAATGGGCTTCGCAAAGGTTTTTGCTCGAAGGCCAGAGCTTTCCCTTGTCCAAAAAAAATAGAAGCTTTCCAATGAAAATCTGCATAATTGACTACCAAGGCAATAACATGCATCACAGTTTGACACTGAAATTTGAATAATACAGGCCAAGAGAACATAAAGTGTTTTATTAATTAATTACAAGTTAATTGAGAAGTGAAGCAATATCATTTGCTACATTTTGAGCATCAATGTTAGCTCCATAGAATCCTCTCTGTGCAAGACCAACGCAGTACAAATTGTTTTTACCCTTCCAGTAATTTGGAAAATTACTTGCCTTGACTAAACCATTCTCATTCAGAAGATCCTCAACCCCCTGTAGGTATGTAGTTCATACATAAAAGCTTATTAGCTATGTTAATTAACAAGTGAAGTTAGTTTAGGCACTATTTAATTTGTTCTGTACCTTGAGCCATTTCTGTGTTGATCTATTGAAGCCAGTGCAGAATATGATTGAATCAAATGTGTAGCACTTTCCATCCCTAAACAACACTTCATTACCTCTTATTTTCTCTATTTCTGCCGATAATACCTATCCGACAACATACGATGAGAATTGATACATAATGACAAAATCACATACTAATTGTTGTTATATAAGGACCACATGACCTATACATGTACAATTCTACATACATAAATATAATACGACATATATAACATGATGCACATACGTATACGACCAATATACCTGTATCTCTCCGTTCTTGACTTTCTTGACAGTTCCCAAGTCAATAATTGGGAACTTTCCGTACTTGGTCTTCATGGTAAAAGGACCCTCACTTGGACAAGGTAACCCATACTTGCTTAGATCTCCATACACAATCCTACTCACTGTAACAAGAACCTTCTCCACCGTCCTAAACGACAGAAACTTGACCAACATCCCCGAATAATACATCATATCCCTTGACAGAATATGAACCTGCATAATCAAAACCAAAAAAAAAAAAAAACAGAGAAACCATAAAATATATAGCTCACAAACTATATGCAAATAATAATAATTAAACAAATATTATTATGATGAAAAATGCTACGTGACGATCAATTTTAATTTATTATAACCATCATTTAATCATCAACGTCGAAAAGTGTTGATTAAAGTTTGAAGGTATTGAGAGTGGATGGTTAGAACTGATTGTTAAAATAAATTAAGATCTAGCATTTTTCTATTGTTATGATTATTATTTTCATGAACACTACGTACCGGGCTTCGAACAATGATGGAAGGTTTGGCACCAAAATTGGACAAGTCCAAAGCAATCTCCATGCCAGAATTACCAGAGCCAACAACAAGAACATGCTCATCTTTGAATTCCTTCCCATTCTTGTACCCTGTGGAGTGCATCACTTTCCCTTTGAAACTCTCCAAGCCTTCAACCTGAGGGACACGTGGCTCAGCAGTCTCCCCACTAGCCACCACCAAGAACCTTCCACAATACTCCTCAACCTCACCGGATCTTCTATTCTTAGCCTTCACCTTCCAGTTCTGATCCACCTCATGGAACTCAGCAAGCTCCACGGATCTGTGGTACAAAGGGGTGATGTTGAAGTGCTTCACATAAGTGTCTAGATACTCTATGAAGAGCTTCTTAGGAACATAGCGAGGATAGTTATGAGGGAATGGAAGATGGGGAAGCTCACACACTTTCTTTGCAAGGTGAAGATGGAGACGATCATAGGTGTATTTTTGCCATAAGGAGGCAAAACAATCTTCTCTTTCGAGAAGAATGAATGGTACTGATTTTTGTGTTAAGCATGCAGCAGCAGCTAAACCTGAAGTGCCAGCACCAACGATTATCACTGCCACTACTTGTTCCTTCATTCTTCTTCTTCTTTCTTCTTCTTCTCTATTCTCTCTAATATTCTTTTATTTACATGGATTTGGTTCGGTGGCCTCAAATCAATTGTGGTTGAAACGGTTGCCACGCCCACATCAAACACCTTTACTGTTAGAAAAGTTTACTGTTAGAAAAGGAGAAACATCACAGGATAGAGAAAATGTTTATCTATTAAAATTTTCTAAATGTACTAACTAAATTAAAATAATAATAACTTAATATTTTATAATTATGAGAATATTAAATTAATAAATTTAAATATTATAATTAATCACAGCTATAGCTTTTTCAAAAGAAAAATAGAAAAAAAAATCTTGTACGTAAAATTAGATGATTTTTATCTTATTTGTCTTATATTTTAATATTTATAAATTTTACATTTACAAATATGAATTAATTATGTATATCATTAATATTCTTATATATATTATTTATAACATAAAAAATATAAATATTATTACAAAAAGAAATTATTTTTTTAATAATATTTATATTTTTTTTGTAATAAATGTAGCATTATCAAATTTTATTTTGGTGAGTTTTGAGCCTCCACCGCCTTGTTGTAAGTCTCATGTGTGAACACGTGTTAAAATTTATGACACGTGGCAAGTATCTCAAAAATTTATGACTGATGGAAGGTTTGTATTGGTTTTATATTTGTTTCTTAATTTTAACCGCGCTGGACTCTATATGCAAATAAGGATAACTTGTTGAGATACTTGTTTTTTTTTTTGTAATGTGATATTATTATAAACTATTTTTAAAATTAATTCAGTATATGAGTTTGATATCAAATTTTAATTTACGAAAAAAATGCACCGTAGATTGTATTTTTCGATTTTCAAAATTCTGGGACGGAAAATGAGGAGTCATGAATGGGTCAGTGTGTGGAAGAAGCCCACGTCTTCTCTTATAGTAAATCACTAAATTTGGTTCACGCAAGTTCTAACTAACAATTACACTCCAAGTCTCAAACACTTGACTTGACACTTGTCTAATAACGTTCTTTCCAGTAATATCTTCTTGTTTTTCTCTCTTAATTATTCTGCTTACAATCCTCTCATTAAATTTCAACCATGAAAAAAGAATTGACATTTATACATAGACGATAAACATAAAAAATACAGATAACTGAATACATAAACAATACATGTGGAAATAAAATTCATACAAAACATACTAGAGTGTCTAACAATAGTAACATGTATCCAATAAATAAATAAAATACCTCTTAACCTAGGCTTCTTAGTTCTTACTTACCTAACATACATATACACACTTTTGTATAACACTTGTTTTAGATTAAGATATTTGCATACTAGTTAAACCACATCTAGAGAGCTCCACACTAGGCTCATTCTTTGGAGCCACATTGAAATTGAAATTGAACAACTTGTCAGACAATTCTCCCACAAATTTGTTCAACTCAAATGGTTTCTTGTTCCATTTCTTGGTGGATTCCTTAGCAATAATGAAGTTTCTCATCTTCACATTCTCCTCCTTCATCACATCAATTGCCATACTCAGCTGCCTTATCACCTCTATCTTCTCCTCATCTTTCTGCTTCAGTTGTTTCCTCTGAGCCTCATTCTCTTCTTTAAGCCTCTCTATTTCTTCCTTCAGCACAATTACTTCATCACAGGCATTATCTTTCATCTTCAGTTCATTCTTATATGCTTTGTTCTCTTCATTGAGTCTCTTCATCTCATCCCTCAGCCTTATCACTTCATCATTCACAGCAACATATGAAACTTCTACTTCTACCTCTTCTTTAGTGCACTGATTAGACTTGCTTTCTTCTTCTTCTTCTTCTACTTCTTGCTCAGGATCATCAACTTCAGATTCCACATCATAACTCTCTGAATAGGTATCATAACCACGGTGATCATCTGCAAAAGTCAGCAGCTTCTCGAACCGATGCTTGGCCGATGCGAATGGGGACCCTCCCGAATTGAGTAGGCCGATTCCAGTGTCAGGTCTGACTTGATCATAGCGCTCGGCTAGCGAGCGATGCGTCCTATAGAAATCTTCAACCATTCTCAAAAGCTCTGGCCTCTTCTTGTAGTACATCTCTGCACGCTTGGCAAAGGAATCTGCATCTTCTTCAATTACCTTTAACATAGCCTTTGTCTTCTCATTTAGTTCTGCAATAAGCTCTCAATAGACATTCCACATATCAGTGCTAAATCACTTTTCACCTTTTCCCCATAATCATATTCAAGTCACAGTCAAACAAAGGTTGCTCCAACGGCTAAATACATAAAGCAAAATGTAGAAAAAAAGAACATGAATTGAAAGGCAACAGTCATATAACGGTGGCCTAAAAACTTTTTATGATGCTACACTAATGTCATTTCACTCTTTTAATTGACAAATGCTACAGTTTGAGAAAAATTAAAAGGTTTGGTGATTAGTAGTTGGTAAAGTTTTATACCCCAATTACATTAACCTAATGATCAAGTAGCATAATACAAGATAAAACATTATAGGAAGAGAATCTTCTATTAGTCTAATTGGGACAAAGTGTTGTGAATATGTAGATAAAGGGGGGATTAGACTGGCTTGAATCATCATGTGCTATGCTGCCATGGTTACAGGGATAAGCTCAATCTTTCTTAAACTCAATCAAAGCATGATTCAATGCACACTAGATTATCATTATTATTATTCATTACAAACAGTGCTAGTTTGACAAGATGTTTGGACAAAAATAAGGCTAAACTATATGCACAATGGACTGACAAGACATCCTAATAATCTCAAATTGTCAGTTACATGTCACGAATTTGTCGAAATTTGCAACTATTTTTTACTATGCAAATTAAGGATGGGGACTGAGGAATGAAGTTTGGAACCTGAAAGAGTGGATTGAAGCCATGGGGAACGGTTGGTGGTGGTGGTGGTGGTGATGTTGTCAAGCCACCACCAGTGTGAAGGTTGATTCTTGCTCATCTCATCCATCATAATCTTCTTCTTCTTCTTCTTCCTCTTCTTGCTTATCACCAACAAACACAAACATATAAATATGATAGCAAAACAACAAAGAAGAACCTCGGTTTCCCCAAACCAATAAAACTGATGCACAAGCATAACCATATACTAGGATTAACAAGTCTCCATCACATTCAAATACTCCAAAGTCCAAACAATCAAACACAGATATAGCTACAAGATAAGTAACAAAATGCACCGACTCAAGATTGACACCGCCTCTTCGTTGTTTACAAAGAGCACGGTTCCACACAAATTCATGTTCAGATAAAGATAAAAGATATAAGGCTGTTATCGTCATTTCAAACACTGCTATTACTACCAATAAGCACGTAAAGGAAAGGGTTCAAGACCAACCTGGTTCCGAGTCAACTCACTGAGTCACAGTGGTTTTCTTCTTCTTCTTCTTCCAGTGCTGCAAGAAGGGACAAGAGAGGGAGACTTGTATCTTAAAATGTTGTTCACTCCTTCTTTCTCGATTTTGAATTTTTTGTCTCTATTCTCACCTCTTCACTCAATCATATTCATACACGTGTCCCAATCTCATGGTCCCCAATATCTTGCCCAAATTACTCTTGCCAAATTTCTAGATTTTTTTTCCCTTGTGATACAGACAGTGGCAATGGCATAAATAAAACAAATACGAATGTGGCGGTGCCATGTATGATTAGAACATAATTAACTTTTTGGTCATCATGTCACATCTTACCATATTAAATTAAATCACATCGTAGTTTAAGAATATGATTTTATATTGAAAAACACATGGATGGATTAGTATTTAGTAACGTGATGGAGCGTGCACATTTGGCAATAGAAAACTCATAGTGTAACGGTCGGAAAATGAAATACTAGAATATGGAAGTTGGAAAATTAATATAATGGGTGTCTGTCCAGTTACTTCACTTTGAATGTTCATTTATTATTATTCTGATTAAAGGAAGCCCACATTATATTGTAACGGACAAGTGACAACAAAGCGAAGCATTTTGCCGTGGTGTGTGGTGGATTAGGGTAGTAAGTACAACCTGGGCCCAAAGCCCACATTTTTCCTCAATTTTTTTCTCTCTCGTTGTTTTGAGCTAAACTTGTTCCACAATAGGAGTACTATTTGCCACTTTTTTAAATCCTATCCAATTATCCATATCCTTGTAGTTTGTTGACAAATTCTTTGGTTATCTTGAAATGAAGCACGGTAATGAAAAAAATAATCAAACATACTAGTATTATTGTTTGGTTTTGGATTTAAGCCTTTGAAAATCTTTGAAGAAAAAGAACATATTACAATAACATAGCCTTGCATACACCCAAAAAAAAAAAAAGGCTTGCATTATTAGGGTAAAAGTGCCATTTTCTTTTTAATTTGCGGGCAAAGGCGCCATCTAGTTCTAAGCAACAGAGAGCTATAGTGAAGGTCATGCCTTCATTAATCCTGTTTCCAGATGGACAATAGCAGTGTGAACAATAAGTCTCCTCATCAAAAGGGAGGTGGACCACCTGGGCCCCCTGGTCCGGGTGGACCTCCGAAGCAACCTTGGAACATCCAACAACAGCACACACAATACAAGCTGCATTGCCACATTTTAAAGCAATTATTAGGTAATTTCATTTAACCCTTAGTAATGATGGCTTCCCATAATGTTAGGTACTACTCACCATGAAGAAATGAGGTTGCATAAACCATTTCCAAATCCACCAAAAAACCCACCAGGCCCAAAGAAACCAGGCACAGGAGGACCCCAGCCTGGTCCACCAGGCGGGGGAGGAGCCCAACCAGGGCCAGGACCTCCAGGTCCGCCAGGCCCACCAGGACCCCCCGGGCCACCCGGTCCCATGTGTAGATGGCTCTACACACTAGAGCAGCAAAGAAGAGGAGTATTGCAATTACAAGGCAAAACGCAGGTATGTGTATGTGATAAGAATAAAAGGTCCAAAGTCCAAAGTGGATGTTATATAGAAATGCTTGTGAAGGGTTAATGGCATATAAAGAAGGTGGTTAAGCTGCTAGTCAGAAGATTCACGGATAGCTACCATTCAAAGTGAGGAGTGAGAGTAGTTGATATATTATTAGGTAGCAAATGAGAGAAAGAAGGCTCAGATTAGCATTATGGCACATTCAACATAGCTGCAACAACCCGTCTACACGGTGCGCAAATATATTGCTGCAGCTCATGCCTATAATACCCTCATCATCACCTCTCCTTCTCTTCAATTCTAAACCTATATTTAAATTCATACGTCGCTTTGCCATAACACCATAAAATGAAAATTAGCACAAAGCAAGAATACCAAGGTCGCCAGAAATCGCCACACCTTAATTAGGGTTTCAATTTCATCCAACTTTCGTGAATCATGAGGCAGAGGCGCAGAAGATCGCTTTAAATACCAAGGAATTCATTCTACGACGTCGTTTCCAATTTAACCCTTTCCTTGTATTGGGCCTCCTCACTTATCACCCGCACTTACAATGGGTCCAATAAACTACATTTATGAATTGTTCAAAAATAAACCCCTTTTGACAAAAACATTACCATACAAATCATAAGTCATCCATGTCAAAAAAATAAAACTTAAACGTATGATTATGTGGTTTGGTTTGTTTAATTAATCCAGATTTTATGGACCACATTGCCTCAGAGTCAGGAACATCATTAACAATAATGCAACACATATGGATGCTTATTGTTACATCATCCCTTTCTATCCTTACAATTTTAAATGCTTGGTTTTTCAACTGAATCATATATATGCATAATTTTGGTAGATATTATCCACCACAATTATTATTATTATAGCACACAACTATCAATGATTTATATCTACATTGTTGTAACCTATAAATGTTCAATAAATAGCTTATATAATGATGTGTGCAAGTGCAACTCACAATCTTCCCTTTATTTTATGTTCCAATATTAATTAAATTAAGTCGTTTTTGTTAATCGTAAACTAATAAATTTGTATTGGTCCAACGGTTAGCTCACTAGTCCCCTTAAATAGAGCTCAAACTCGCGGATGATTAGTTCTTGACCTATTAGGTTGGGGATACCTTAAAAAAAATTAAATAATGTAAACAATAAAAATTTAATTGAGATGTTAGGCGCAAGTGTAAATGCGATATAATATAATAATAACACTTTTATACTGCTTTATATACACAAAAAACAAGCTCGTTGTTTAATCAGGTTTCATCATTTTAATATAGTGTTTTATTTGTTATAGACACCAGCCCACCACTTAATTAAAAATTATAAATATCATAGTCACCAGTCAAAATATAAATTTTTTGGAGTAATATGTTGGGAAGATAGCTTCTCCAATCTCCAGTCTTCCTAAAATGATAAGAATTAAATCATATATCAGTTGATATAAAAATAATGTTTTGTCTAACGTACTGTACAATTACATAAACAAGTGGACTTAGAATAGTGATGAAGTGAAGATAATATAATAAGTCAAGTCAATTAATGGATTATAAATAAGGAAGAGATTAGCTTGAATGAATGGCAAACTAACTAATTGGTAGTTTTTGCAGGGAATTGAAAGATAAAGATTAGAGGATGGGTGTGTGCATATTGTCAATTGATGTGATAGGGGTTCTAATGGCGTTGGTTATAGCTCTAACTCTCATGCTCATATGTTCCTCTCCTCCTAGAAGGGTTGTCGTCCAGCGTTACCCTTATTACTAATTAGCCACACTTACAAATTAATATGAGTCTCTCTGCATCGGCTAAGACCATGTAATTCGTTTTCATTCGGTATGTTAAATTATATTCCAAACTTTATGTTAGCTAGATTATGTAGGTATTTTATAAACTTGTCTTAGCTTCTCTATGTATGTGTCTGTTTCATGCTCGTAAAGTGTTGAACTTTAAACTTTTGTTGTTGATGATTAATTAACTAACGTTACACATATATGTTAAAGCTATTGTGCTAATTATGTATGTATGAATGTATCTCCTCTAATGTTAGCTCACATACAAAAAATTGTATTAATTTGGAGCTACTTGTTGGTTGTTGCTATTAAAAATTGGATAGTGGGGTGTGTGTGAATTTTCAACGCTGAAACTTGAAACAGGGATAGAGATAGAGACAGGTTTAAATTCCAAAGACACATTCAAGATGCTACCACGAAAAATCCTAAAAAACCACGTATTATGACATCATTACGTACTTCATAAGAAGCTTCATAAATCATAATTAAAATCGACTTAGACTAATAGTGATTACAGACCTAATCGTAGTCAACTTGTGAGTTAGAAGGAAAAAAAGAAGAAGAAAAAATTATAGAAAGCAAGTGTTAAATAAGTGAAGAATGAAAGGGTATGGTATGGTATTCCATTGAGGCATATTAAGGCACATCATAGAGATCATGGCTTGCAAGGAGGTGTGTATTGACTTCATGGGGATCCTGATGGCTCTGGTTATTGCTCTGGCTCTCATGCTCATCTGCTCCACCTCCCCCAGGAGGAGGGTTGTCGTCCACCGCTGGCCTTACTAGCTTCTTCTTCTTCTGTTATGTTGTTAGAGTTTGTATGAGGCGGCTAATTAATTATAAGTGTTCATTACTATCTATATTTATGTCTTTGTGTAGAACCATCTACTTTCTTCTGTAGCAAATAAAATTTCCAGTTTGGAGTTTGGAAATTCTCTCCTGCTTCTCTTGTTTCGGAAACATATGATGTTTCTTCATATTATACACAAGCTTGTATGAGATGAGATAAACTATATATGATTGTTATCCCTTTCTAGCTCTGAGTTTGAAAGCAGATTGATACTTAATTTAACTTTGACTTGAATCACATAATATTTTAAGGCATCAACAAACATAGTATAGCACAATAAGTATGAATCAACAATTTGATTTTTAGTACAAAATTGGATAGAAACGCAGAAAATTGCTATGAATCAACAATAAGTATGGTATTGTTATGCTCAACTCTGTATTTCATAACAGGCTGCTATTTCACTTCCTTCTTTGCCATTTTTTGTTTCTCTTTCTCTATCTTCATGGCCATGCTAGTAAAATAATAATTAATGTTATGTATAGCTACTACTGGTCACAATTTCTAGTTCCTTTTGATCAAGCAGTCAAACTTGTACTTCAAAATTTTGTATTATTTCTATAGCTTACCTACCAGAAGCTCACCACTTGTTTGTTTTCCCCTTGTTTTCTTTGGTAATAATTAATTATTATTTGGTGTGTGATGAAGCCAAAATGAACGATCCAGTCATAATTAAGAGGATTTGGATTGGATAACTTATTATCTCTAAACAGACATAATTGTTAATAATGTAAGCAGAAAATAATAGAGAATGGTGGGTACTGGGTACTGGGTACTGGGTGATGCCCCCACTCAATCATTTTAGGGTATATATATCAGTTCACTCACTTGATTATTTTAAGCATATATTCCCATTTCTTTATTTATTTTACCAGCACTACACATTCATTTCCATCACATTCATTAGGCATTGATTTAAACCTTTACTGCATTTACCTACCTACTTTTCAAACTAGCTCTAACAAAAAAAACAAAGTATATATATAAATATAAATATATTTCCCTGCTGTTCAATAAATAGACACACCTACCATCTGCTGTTCCAATTAAATAATCTTTACTGCGTGCAACAGAAAGAAAAAAAAAGCACTGCAATTCGTTAAATTTAATTAAACATACACATCACATATATATAAATATAAAATTCACCAGTAGCACATATATATGATTTACTATAATAATAATAATTAAGATGTAATAATGTGACAGTAATTGATGTGATGAGTAATTAATTATAATTAAGTAGAAGAATAGTTGTGATAGTGGAGTTTGGCAAGAGAGAAGAGAACCATGAAGAGGAAGGAAATGGAGGCAAAGAAAGAGAGGAGAAATGCTGCAGTCATGTGGCGACAATAGGCATCAAACACATTGCACACTTTCATCCATTGAATGTGTGAGTTTCCATTCTGTGCTATTACCCCCACAGAAGCAGCAGCACCATTTGCTGAGAACAGAAGCCCCATCATTACAAGGTCCATCACCGTTACACCAAACTCTACTGCTGATAATGATAACACCACTTTTTTATTCTTGTTATCATCATCATTGCTTCTTCTTCTTTTTGCCATCTCCAACATCACCAAAGATGCAGCTGCATATGAGCATGCTATGCCGTTTGACACCAACAAAAATCTGCATCAAATTATAATTATTAATACGATAATGCTACATGTACGACACCTGTTTATGAATTACTTACACGGTAGCAGACATGTATTCCCATTTAGCAGTGGCTTTGAAGTTGAGACCAGCATAGGAAATGATCTTAGTTTCTTTGTCAACACCAACAATGATGGTGGAAACAAGAGAAAGAAAGAGACCAAGAAGGCGAACTACAAGGTCACAAGGGCGGTGCTTCCTTCCCATTGAGATTGCAGTCTCCACAACCTTCACATTGGTGTGTACTACTCCTCCTCCAGCTTCCACATTACTATGACTACCCATGTTTTCGTAATTGCTTTACTTGAGTGATGGTGAGCAAGTGATGGATGATAATGGCATATATATGAATGACAAGTGAGAAGAGAAAGGTGGGGAGGTTGGAGCTGCATTGAAGGCAACATGTACTATATATGCCCTTTATTTAATGTACCATCAACCATTCTCTCTACCAACGGCTACATCCTTCCACTCTCTCACTACTATATTATTATATTTTTGAGCAATTTCTTCTTTCCTTTTAATACATGTATATTGCAGCATGCATCACACAAGCTCAGCTAAGTACTTTACTTCAATGTTATCCATGTCATTGTTCCAAATGCGAAGATTTTCTTATAGGCTAGATTTCAGTATTTAGGTCTTACAAAGATTAAAGTAAAATATAGGCAAGAGTTTTCGCATATTTTAAATAAAACTCACCATTTATATCGGTACCAAATAAGTCCTGTAATATTATATTATTATTATTATAAATTTATATATAGTGACAATCAAATTTTGATGGTTTATATAATCTAAATTAAAATAAAAAATAAATGAAACAGATCAAGATGGATGAAGTAATTTGAGGTGATATGAAGGGTTTTTCTTCCATGAAAACCGTAGCAAACCCTAACAAACCCTAATTAAGATGTGTTTTTCATTGAAAGGCAATAATTAAGTGTAAGTGTGAGTGTTAGATTAATAATGGCAGAGCTGAATGCGGCTGCAAGCTTCAAACCCAGCGATGAACAACTCATCCATTTCCTCTCAGACAAGCTCAAAGCTCAACCAATGGACGACAACGCCGCCATCAACATCCACGAATGTGACTACTTGTACGGCCGCACCAAGAATCCTTGGGACATTTGGCGTGACTTCGCCGGCGACGTTGATGCCGGCAGGACCGTTCTTTTCTTCTTCTCTCCCAACAAGAAGCACCCTTCCCCGGCTTCCCGCCCCATCGGAGCCGGTGTCTGGGAAGCTCAAGCCGAAAACATCGAGGGCGAAGCCATCATTGGGAATAAGGGGAAGAACCGCCGTATTGGAACCAAGAAATGTTTCTCCTTTGAGAAGAGTGGCACCTCCTACGACGGTGCATGGAGCTTGCATGAATACACTCTTCATGGATCGTTGCACTACACTAATAATACTTCAGTAATTACCGTTAATCAATGCATACTCGTTCAGGTGCGGTCGACTAAATGTGAAGTTGCTTGTTAAACACTCTTAGATGAATCTAAGGGTTTTAAAGTGACAACTTCACGCGAAGTTAACTGCAACTGAATTTCCAGTTAAAAAAAGAAAGAAGGATTATTGTTTTCATATTTGGGATGTAATTAATTAGTGTTTGGTAGCAGGGAGATAATAATAGCTATGTGATATGCAAATTGATAAAGAATAGAGAAGTAGAGGTTGAGGCACAAGTTGGTGATAAAAGAAAAAGGCATAGCAATGCCCAATCTGCCACCACCGGTGTTCATGTTGAACATAATGCTCCTCATGCACATGTAAGTGTCTCTGCATATTCAATAATTATTATGGAACTTTATTTGTAGTTGGTGCTGACACTTAATTACCTTATTATAAATGGAAATTTGTAGAGGAACACTAAAGACCAAGAGGTCCAATTCACACCCAATGAACTTGGCAGGCAAATGTTGTTGGACACATTTGACGGTATGTACTGTGTATTACTATATGCATTTTGTTTCAACTTAATCAATTACATGAGAATGGGTTTGATTCTTTTTTTCTTTGTTAAACAAGGATTAACAGTAACAAACGAGAACGTTATCAGGAATCTCATGCAGCGAGGTGGAACAAGAAGAGGTGGAAAATCCCTTTAACTGCCATGCATGTTTACAACTTACTAATAAACATTAGTAGTAGATTCTTACTATTTTTTTATTTTTTCCTTCTTACTAGTTGTCTGTTGTATAGAGCATAGATTCTTTAATTTGTTTAATGGTGCCTCATGTAATTAAGCTCTAGTTAGCAAATGAAATTATTGAAAAGAAAAGAGAGAACTATAGTCTATATATATATTGAAGGTCATAGCATATATAGAATGCATATTAATATTCGTGTGCTCCTCCTCCCACACAATATAGGTAGGGAATAAAACAATACAACTAACATTCTAGAACTTCACAATGTGTATGTAACATGTAAGCATTATTATTCTTCAAGCTACGTACCGCTTCAAAGACCTACACAAACAAGATTCTGAAGCTGGCAAAAATGCTCACTTCTATTCTCTGCTGAATTATGTATCCTTTCCCTGCTTCTTCCTTCGTATGTATCTACATCTGTATGTAATATAATCAGAAGATAATTCACTGTCATAGTATCATAGCAGCAGCACAATTTCCTAGATGCAGATGAAGGATACACCATGCACGTGCAACATATAATTAAGTTCCCTATATATACATACACTAATTTATTATAAGTAGTTTGGGATTTGTGATGACATAGCTAGCTAGCAGGATACCATGATTTTCAGTGTTCAATCTTAGCAAATCGGCCCTTCACTCTTATCCTGCTTTGTGCCCGAACTTTTCGTGATTCATATCTTATGTGCTTCTCATATCTGTTGTTTTCCAAGTCAAGAAAGAATGTCATCAATTTCATGTGTCTAAGGAACCTCATAACTTTATACAAAGGATGGTGCAATAATAGGAATACCTTCTGGTTTTTTTCTTTTGCTTGTACCGTAACAATGCAGAATCTCTTTCTTGACTCGTTAACTCACATGGAGCAGCTTTTGGAACAGCTGATACGGTATCAGATTTGAGAGACACTGATGGTTTCTCCTCAGTTTTCTCTGGAACAGCAGAAGTTGGATGTTCAACTGCAGCTTCTTCACCCAACAATGTATTCAGAGGAACAACTTGATTCATAGGTTCACTGCTTCCTCTATGCCACTGAAATACACAATCAATGATCATTATTCATTACAACAATTCTTGAAGGGAATAATTAGAATAGCATTAGTGCATAAGAATCTTTAATTAATTACCTCATAAGAAGGGAATATATCAGTCTTGAAATCATGTTCAGGATCCGTGGACATGTTCCCTGATTGCAGGTACTGTTGTTGTTCATTGTCTAAGTCTAAGGGCTCAGACTTTGCGAGTTCACGAAGCTGACTAAGAATCTCTTCTCTATGTCTCCCACAAGCAGCTTTGCGATTCTGATTCAATAACAATCAAGACCCTGAACCAAGTCAACAATCATGGACCAATATACACACATTTTCAATGTCATCCTAACAATTCACACTCCTATTCAAATAGCTGAAAACACACACAAAAAGCAAGCACCATGTCTCTATCTTGATGTAACTTGTGTCCTAAACACAGAACTCAATATAATAAGATTAAGTAAAAAATTGACAATCTATTCATTGAGGAAACTAGCTAAAAAGCAATTCTTGATCCAAGAATTAGTTAATTTTTATAGAAAATGGAGCAAGAATAAACCTTGGGGAGTGGAGGAACCTCCATAGCATGAAAGTTATGAGAAGGAGCAGAAGAAGAAATCAAATCATCGAGGCTAACAACAGAAGGAGCATCCCAAACGAAGAAATCCGAAAAGCCTTCAATCTCAGAGGCCATAAAGTCAACAGCAGCAGAATCCTTTTCCCCTTCTCCACCACCACCACCACCATAAAGCAGAGCCTTTTTCCCAATATCTTCAAAGCCCAGAATGGTTAAAAGCTCAGAAACGGAAGGGCAAGCGGTGAATCCTTCAAGGGGACCCCTCTCGTGTACAATTGGGAGAGAAAGGTTGTGACTTTCCCAGTCACAGTTATGGCAGAGAACAGAGGATTCTGTTGAACAGAGTATGGAAGCAGGGGAATCGTAGCAAGAATCGCAGAGAAGAGTGCGTGTGTGCTTGGAGAAGAGCTGGTTTGTTGAATGAACCTCGCGGTCGCATGTGAAACAAAGCTTCGCTGAATCTGCTCTGCAGTAGAGAACTGAGCTGGAGCTGTTGCAGTAGTCGCATGGTGATGGTGAGGGTTTATCTTGTTGTCTGTGTGATGCAGAGTTTGTTGAATTTGGATGAGGGGCAGTCATGGCTTCTCTGTGTGCGTTCAAATCTCTGAAAAAGGGAGGGTTTTGAGAAGGGAAAGGTAGTTGGGTAGGGTTGAATATGAGAATAGAGAAGAGAAGAGAAGAGAAGAGAGGGTATGGCTTCAAATGAGAATTTTGGATCAACTACCTTCTCATTTTCTCATTACTCATTTCTTGCACACCAAGGACTAAAATCTACAAATTAGGATATAACTTTTTTAGTTACTATTAATTTAAATATAAAAATATTATATGTCATTTTTAATATATATTTTTTATAAAATATAAATTGATTCATGTATTATTTTTTAAAATTTATATACAATTGAATTTATGTGAAGTTGATATTTTAAAACAATTAGATTATAATTTAGTCAACGTATTTTACTCGAGGTTTCAGTATTATTTTTATTATATTAAAGTTAATATTTTAAAAATTAATAGAATAAAAAGATTCGATAGGATTGAGTTGAAAATTTATTATTATATTATAATATTAGGATAGAACACGAGTGTTGCGGGACTTTGAAGATAATTGTTAATTAATTGTACTGTTTGCTATGCTATAAAATATTGAGGTTTAAGAAGAGAACTTAGCAAAAGAGGAATGAAGTCAGAGAGAAAAGTTCATTAGTAGGTTTTACCGTTTTACTCAAAATAGAAAACATAATTTAATAAAAGATAACTAAAATAGTAGTGCCTTTGTCACCAAAAAAAATAGTATTGTGCTTTTGACTTAAGCTTTTCTATCACCTACTAGGGATAGTGTATTGTATCCGGACACATAACACACTTACATTCATTTAATTAGTTGTTTTTTAAATATAAAAATATTTTTTATTTCTATTCAACAATATTCAAACGAATAAAATTAGTTTAGTATTTATAAAGAATGAATAAATAATTAATTTTCATAAGTATAAAATTATTTTTGTTTATTTATAGGTTATTTATACACATTGATATTATTAATTTGAATATGAATATAATATAAAATTACGAATCAATAGGTATTATTTTTTATGCATATTTTTATAGCATAATTATTGTAATGGTTAAAATATTTCCAATAATATAGTATAATGTATTTATAATTTCATTGAATTTCATTACATATTCTTAATTTATTTATTTTTTCCCTTGTCAGTGACTGTTAGCTAATCCTTGGATGCGCCAGTGCAATGTTGAGATTATATCCCTAAATATTGGAGTGAAGACTTATCCGCCAATAGAAACCAACAAACTAAAAAGAAAAAGTTGAAAGTTACTTTAAAAGGATTTGGTGGCTTCTTTTCTTTTGAAGGTGATTCTGTGCTTTTCCTTCTAACCCCTTTGTTTTGTTTGGTTAATTGATTAAAAAGGAAAAAATTAATCATAGAATGTTAGGTAATTAATAAAATTTATTATTTTTCTTAATATTTATTAATTATTAAATTTTAATAATAAGAATATCTGCTAAAATATTGACCACTTAACATTTCTGTAATCATAAATAGGGTAAATGTAACATTTTTCCCATAATAAAAATAATTATAGTTCACCATTTCCTCGTGAAAGCTGCACTACTTTAGTCCCAACATAAATTGTACCAAGTATTTTTTGGGCGGGGAAGAAATAAAAAAATTGAATTTTTTTTAAACGAAAAACACAAGTGCAATAGACAATAATCTCAGTATTTTTATACAAATTTTAAGACAAATAATTTTCTAACAATCATTACACCGTAACATATTCTAGAACTCAACTAGGATTATTTTTTTGTGTTAAATTGTTTGTATTGGAAATGGCAACTACCAAAAAGAGATTAAAGATAACCACGGAAAGGGAGGGGAAGGAAATCGTTTTCAGAGTGGAGAAGTAGCATGGATATTTGAAGAGTGTGGGCCAAAGTGACTTTTCAACCGAAATTACTGGAACAATATCATGGGCCCCCTCCCCTCTCCTCCCTCTTCCGTCTGACCCATCAACCATACTGCAGTGACTAAATCCTCATGACTCTTAAATATTTTGTGAGCAAGCCACCTTGGACAAGTGTTCAAAGTTCACACTCATTAAGATGAAAATTGTCCTTTCTTCCTCCGCAAAAGGGTGACAGGACCCAGTGACCCACTTCTATCAACCTTCACACTTCACACACTGAATTGAATGTTGATTTGCACCCCAAGCAATGGTTCAAAAACGTGACAATTCAATGATAGTGGCTCCTTTTATCGTCCGCCACTTCACTTGGAAATTGGAATACAACAACATTAACATAACCCCCTTCTCGTGGTAATCGAACAACCGAACAAGACATGCTTCTACTACTCTCTCTTTGAATTTGAGGAGATGAGATTCGCAATTCTCATGCCCACTTGTAACAAAGAAAAAATGGCCACAATAACACCTAGGAGGGGACACCTCCAAATAAGAAACACCTAGGAGGGGGTCCGAGACAACTCAGACTCGAGGATTTAATAATACTAAATGTGTCAAAGTGATTAATTTTCCAGGTCCATTGTATCATAAATGTCTCATCCCACTCTTACACTTTTCTACACACTCATATATACATACACATGCCTTGCGTATTGCCCACGTATTCCTAATTCACTAGTCCGATTGAAATAGCAATTTCCCACTTTTCCATCTTTAGTAGCAATAATCGTGTTTACAAGTCAATTAGAAATCTAGGTGAACCCACCTAATCCAGCATCACAGAAATTGAATTGTCTTTGGACCTTTTCTTTTTGGCAATTCCAGAGTCATTAGTTTTTAAAAGTAGTATTATTTGGGCGTCCCATCTTTTTACCCAAATTATTAACTACACAATGATTTTCACTTTCCACTTCACCAAAAGAATTTGGCAATGAGAATAAATAAAGGGCCATCCACAATGAACCTCATTCACAGAGTAAGCCTATACTAAAAACAAAATCAAGATAACAGTGACATCTCCCAAGGCAAAATGGAAAAGGTTAAAGAGAAATATTGGGAGAATTCATAATTTTACTTCCCTATCACCAGCATCATTACTGGCTTTCAGGTGCTGAAACTTTGCGGGTGTTATAGGAACCGCACTCTCTGCACTTGTGACCAAATATGTGAAAGGAAACTCTGCTTGTTTTGTTACAATCATTGCACAGAATAGAAACCTGCAAAACACCCAAGCAACCTAGTAGTTATATAATTTTTTTCCATAAAAGCAGCATGACTAGAGGTCAGTAACATATACCTAGTATGTAAAGAAAGAAGAGTACTATATGGCGAGAATGTAAAGAAATATTAATTCCCCACCTTCAGATAGCAGTAACCCTTTGTACAACAGGCTAATATAGTGGTATGACATGTATTATTATTAAAGAGGCATTAACTCGTTGAGATACAAAAGATTTAGTGCATTATAGGATTGTTGAATTCGGCTATGCTTGTATAAGCCAAGATATGTCAAATAAATTCCTTAAAGAATTCCACTTAGTAACTCTTTTTACAGAACGTTGGTATGACATGCATTGGTTAGAGGCATTCATTTATCTGAGATTTGGCTATACCAAAAACATAAGAGTAGCTCAGAACAGTGAATTTTCCATCAATGTTTAAGACATGTTATAATGCCTACTAAGTTTCATAACAAATCATCCACACCCTCCTCCTTCATCTTGACTCATTCCACTAATTCCATGGTATAGCAGAACCATGTGTAGTGAGAAATAATATTCTTCATCTTTTACGATGAATCATGCATAACTAAAAAGAAAAATACTGTCAACTCACTTCCATGCTTGTTGATACACTATTCACAATCAGTAAGGAGTCCTAAATCTGGGTAGAAACAGTGCCATAATCCCATAAACAAGTTATGAAAAATATTCTCATCAAATTATCTGGGACTGAACTGAGTAAGATATTATGTGAAATCCTAACTAGACAAATTTATGCAGAAATGTTTCATTTATTTATTTTTGTAATTAGCCTAAAGAGAATCAGACAGTGAAGTAACTACCTCAAAATTATATTCCTCGGGCATGGGAACAGCTTGAATCTGGCTATGCAAATATAACAATGTTAAAAAAGACATGTATGAAAACTCATCATATATGGACCAACAATTGTTTACTGAGAATCTTTGATAGGAAGTTTAACATACCTCCTGATCTAAATGTTCCCAGCTCCGAGACATATCAAAAATTGTCTTTGAGCAGATAGGACAGCGATACCTGATTGATATAATCAAAGGCCAGCTTATCAATTAAAAACAATTGTTTATCTCAAAAGGAATCTGACACAAGAAAAGGGCAAAACGGGAAGTGATCCGTCTATTATAACGGACTAGCAAACGAGAAATGACCTATAGCATGGCTACTATTCTTCAAGGTCGGTTCTCAGCATAATATTATATGCTGCTTAAAGTTGAGTTATGGTGTAATATTGCATAGTGGAAACGGACACATCGCCCAAATTATAAGATGACATGAGAAAGATAATGAAGACACATCCTTTTAAAACACCTCTGAGTACTATTCAAATATACACTGACTTGAGTAAAAAGGTCAGGTTAGGAAGTAACTTAACTGATTTTGCTCTACCATTTCACGAAAGCAATCCATATGCATTGTGTGTCCACAATCCATAATTGTGGTGCCTTTTATTGAATCAAACAGATACTATCAGCATAAAACACTGCAGTCAGAAACTTTTGGAGCAACAATTCTAACTTCTAAGCAAAACTGGCAACCAAAATAGCAAAGACAAACCTCATAACAGACAGGACAGAAACTCTTCATCGAGTTCTCCACACAGAAGTGGTTTCCTTGCAAGCTCACCGAATAGCAAGAGGCTGAATTTCATACAATATTCATAAAACATTTTGAGGAAATTCTTACTAGATCAGGTCACAAGAACTGCAATACAAAGACTAACAGAAAGGAAACAAAATAAATGAAATACACCACAAAAAAAACCTTCACAAGAGAACATACCGCACTTCGGACAGTGGAAGAAATTGTCACGACCACCAACCCTACAAACAACAACAACAACAAAGCCGACATTGAGAGAAGAACAACACAAACGGTACATTGAATCAGACTCATAATTAAATTACTCATCAATACACGATTCTAACCTGCAAATCCCGCATTCGTCACAATGGAACTGTCCTTTCTCTATCTGCAGCAATGAAAAAGGATCAGATATTAAGTAAGGGAGTTATACACTTACACTTATACTCCATGACACAATATAACTATTTGGAATAAAAAATCTTACATCATCATCGTAGAATTTGCAAATTTCACAATAATATTCTCCCATGTTGACGCCACAGTTTGCACAGACCTTGGCAGCCTGAGAATCATGGATGTCACAGGTAATGAGATTATAACCTATAAACAGAATGAACGATTTTCAAATAAAAGAAAACAGAAGACACGAATTTGAACCTCTTGCTCAGTATGACAGATGGAACATATAACCTGAAATTACAGAAACACTCATAATTAATTACACCCTAAAGCATCTCAAACAAAACAAATGCTCCATTACGCAGCTCTCTTACTTGCTTGACATCGCTTCTGATAAGTTCATGACGATCCTTGGGATCGCTTAGTGAACCCTGAATCGCAAAAACCAAAAATTAGAATGAAAAAAAGAAAAGGAGAGAGAGAGAGAGAGAGAGAGAGAGAGAGAGAGAGAGAGAGAGAGAACGGACCATGGCGTCGTTGTGGCAGTGACGGCAAGAGAAGATCTGGTTGCAGCATGGAGCTCGAATTTTGCAACGTCTCTTGTAGTGTTCGCATCTAAGGTAAGGTAAAGCATTCAATGCAATTAACGCATTCTGTTCTATTGAATAAAGAAGGAGGAGGAGGAGGAGGAGGAGAAGAATACCCGTGCTGCAATTTCCCCAAGTGTAGTCTAGTTTGAGATTCAGGTGGAGTTGGAGGAGTTGATGCGGAAGACAAGTCTGCCATTAGTGAACTCAACGGCTTCGTGCAAATTGGAAAACGATGGGCGCCACCGAATACGAGACGGCGGGGGTTCTCAAATTTTGATCAACTTTACTAAGTCCCTCGTTTTTAATTCATTTATTTCCCTTCCAATTCAACTCAGCTGCTCAGCCTCAGCTGACCCTCTTCTGTTCTACTTCTATGCGTAATCGGATCCATATTCAACCGCATAAATTCACTTTATTTACGGAAAATGCTTGGGGGAAAAAATCACTCAAACCAGCCCAAACTTATCTTATATGGTGTTTATTAATTAGTGCTTAAATAAATGAGTAATTTTAAATATTACAAATATATAAATATATAATTATAGATATTATATATATAATAATTATGAATGTTACATTAAATATGATAATTTTATAGATATAAAAGAAAATTATAATAACTTTATATTCATGTCTCCCTAGCATTACTAATTACATGTATATTTAAAACGTTATCCATGCGGACAAATCATGCTAAGGGATTTTAAGATATAAAAATAGATACTCAGTCATTAGTGCAAAATTTTAGTGCACCAACAAATCCTTCTCCCTAGTAGTAAAGTTTTTTTTTTTCAGACAACAAAAAAAAGTTATTTTTTTCGGTAGTTTTCTTTTATAGATCTTTTCATAGTGCAGCCCTAATTATAACACTTTTTTCCCCCTCGAAATAATTATTAATCCCTAATAAAAGCAAGACTCTTATTTTGTGAGGTTTTTGTGGAATTCAGTTCTTATTCACGGTACACTTTGACAGACCAAAAAAAAAAAAAAAAACTGATAGTGATAGCCTTATACATGGTAATTTTTTACATCAATAGTCTACATAATTCAATCAACTTGGTTGTAAATTCAACCCATACTTCTCAATATCAAAATAGTCTACACGCTACAATTTAGAAATTGTTTCGGAAAGGATTAGGACTGAAGTGTCAGTTGGTGCTTCAATAGCTGGATATGTATAGCGTATAAAATGTCAAATTATACAATTCCAAACAACATATATTCATCAAATGCTGCGATGTGGCCAAATATGAACTTACGGCCAAGGCTTTAAGTCCTCCAATATAACACACTTATTGTAGTTGTTGAAGTCAGAATCTTACAATGCCAATATCTGATTTCACTCCAAAGACAATGACTAGTAATGAATTGAACATCAAAATAAGCAAGCAACAACGATTTGATAAATCCAAACATGTCTGAACGCAATGCCAATTGATAGCACACTGCCAATTCAACAACCGGAGAGCCTGAGAGATAAAAATAGGAAAAATGCAACCTTATCTTCAAGGGCAGCCGCAAGGTATGCTTCCTAATTAAAGGATAGTGCATGAGCACGAATTCATTTTTTGCTTGTTCTCCTGGTTCTTCTCTGCAAGATAACCAAGTGGGAAAGAGTATTTCATGTGAGTGTAATTTGGTAATAAATAATAAGTATCTT
The DNA here is from genome assembly GCA_036250425.1 of Stylosanthes scabra. Lineage (NCBI taxonomy): Eukaryota > Viridiplantae > Streptophyta > Magnoliopsida > Fabales > Fabaceae > Stylosanthes > Stylosanthes scabra. Next base: position 4,293 of record JASCZI010121016.1, on the reverse strand, counting down.
TCAAAGCAACATAATGCTGTTTGAGTTGTTGGCAGGAACATTTTCCATGCCATAAAAAAAGCTACTCTAAAATAATTAGTGCGCCTTAACAGACCCTATTGTACATCATTTACATCCCTGATATAAAGGTAGGAGTAGGAATGAAAGTGAAATGGCATACAGAAACAGATGGACAGAGGTTGGAACAGGATGTGAGATAGACTATAAAATATATAGCTTAAAACCAATCAATGAAATATTAAATTTACCAAAATTGTTGTGGCACCTATGCCGGTATGTATTTGGTTAAGGTACTTGCTGGACGCACATGATTTATCTGTAACAGTTTCTGTTTTTCAACTTTTTCCTCATTTTACTATCAACTACTAGGATACAGGAGCTGATATCACTTAAGTATAAGCCAACCCATGCAATCTAAATGGTTCAGAAAAAAGAACAAAACCATGGGTTGAACAAACCTGATTTCTTTTTAGCTAATGGAGGTTGCACTACTACATGCATGGTAATAGCACCACCAGGGATATCACCAAATGTTATTCTGGAATCTGCAAGAGTTTTGTTGTTCTCCAAAACTTTGCCCGCATGTATAATTTTTACATCATTTACTGACTTTGGCGTAACTGTTTTGCCTGTAGACAGAAAGATTCCAATGAAAGTAAGGATAAAAAGATAGCTGAGAAGAGAGAACGAAAGGTTAAATCAAATTATTGTTGTATATATGTAAAAGATCTTTTTCTTTTTCTTTTTTT
>JASCZI010121015.1:39802-59246 GCA_036250425.1 Stylosanthes scabra | reverse complement strand
GTACTCATTCACTCCATCATCATCGGAGAAAACATTAATGTGGAAGAGATAATTGCTAAACAATTCTACAAGTTCATCTACAAGACGGACTTGTCATCTAGCCTTCATTTTCCAAGCATAATTGCAGCTCTTTGTGTAGATGCAAAAGTGCCCGCCATTAAAAATGACAACATGATTGGCCAAGAACCAGCAATTGTTGGAGCTGCAATGTTGAGAACAAGAGAGACAAGAGCGAGGAACCCAAGACAAGAAACCCCTCCACAACAACCACCACCAGTGCAACCACAACCACAAGTTCACCAACAACAAGATTTCCCTTCAAGCTTCTACACTCACTTTGACCCCTCTATGTCACAGATTTATAGGAGGCTTGATCAACAACAAGAAGAAAGTAGGAGGAGTTTTGAGGCCATCAACACAAGGATGGATCGCATGGATGACCAGCTGAGTTTTCTATGCTATTCTAATCAAATGGTCAATGAAACAATGTATTTCCCTACCAAAACACAGCAAGGCAGTTCAGAGAGATGGAGGCACAAGGCATCCCTGTGACAATAGCCAACTTGGCTATTCATAGGCATAGAGAAAAAGAGATGAACCAAGAACGAGTGAGGCACAATCAAACGATTCAAGAAGCAGCAGCTGAAAGAGCAAGGGAAGCAAATAAAGGTAAGGCAAGAGAAGTTGTGCCAAATTCAGAAGAGGAAGAATCAGAGGAGCTACACTCAAGTGCATCCGAGGAATGGTAAGTTAGTCCAAGAGAGAGTGAGAGAGGTCAACAAAAGGTGAGGAATTCTGTTCTCTTTTTGTCCTCTCAAAATAAATACCATGTCCTCTTATGTTGCTTATAGCTCTTATGTTTTAGTGTCACTGTGTCCTTGTGTCAATTTCTGTTTGTGTTAGTTGTGTGTCAAGAGTGAGTCTGTTTTTCAATTGAATAAATGCCATGTAATCTCTTGAGTGTCATTAGGCAAAGCAAGTGCTGAATTTGTTATATGCTTGTGAAAGATGTAATGCTTATATGATGGCTCAATAAGAGATCTTCTGTGGTCACAAATTTTGCTCTGTCTTGATTGATTAGGAAGTGAATTTCCTTTTGAGAAATCCTCTAGAGAGCTTATTATGTGACTTCTTCATAGATATTAAAGGAAAACTCCAAATCAGAAAAATTAAGAATAAAAAGGGGAAAGCTATTCAAAGATAAATAATTAAGGCTTTGAGCATCAATGACTGGGAAAAGAATGGAATGAAAAAGAAAAACTCAAAGAGTTCTCTCATGTTATATACTTGTGGTGCAATTGTTCAAGGAAAGAGGCTTGGGTAAGTAAATCTGAGGAGTGCTTTATCACTTGATAACTTAAGCCAACTGGTTCGGGATTATCGATTGAACACCTATTCTAAAGAGCCGCCTTGTAACAGAGCATTTAAAGTCAAGAAAAACCCCCAATAAAAAGGAACAATGAAAACTGATTGGAGAAAAAGAAATTGAAATGAAGAAGAAGTTGCATAATGACCCTTAGGAGAGAGGACTTGAGGAATTCATCTTCCGAAAGATTAGCGGAGTATAAGAGAAGTACCATGAGGGAATCATAAAAGAGTCTCAGGAGAGCAAGAGAAATTGAACCTTAAAAACTTATTTTGATTCTTGCTTTGCTTTAGGACAAGCAAAAGATTAAGTTTGGTGTTGTGATGCGTATGCATCTTGGGTTGTTTTTAGTCTCAATTTCTCTCAATTATCATGATATTCTTTGTGGATTATTGTTATTAATTGATCAAATCAAACAAACTTGAGGTTCTTTGAGTTGTGTTTGTGTTTTTAGATGATTCACTAAGAGTTTTAGGTGATTGAAGACCATTTGAGAGAGATTAAAGAAAGGAGGATGAAAAGAAGCTAAGTCATTGAAGAATTCACTCCCAGTAGAGCCACGTTATACGTCCAGTCTCCACGTCGTATGTGGAATTGAAGACACAAAACTCACACTTTGACAGAGAGCCCACGTTATACGTGGGAGGCTCTCGTCATACGTGAGAATTAGCCAAAGAGGAGATTGGACAGAGAGCCCACGTTATATGTGGGACTCTCACGTCGTACGTGGCCATTAAAACACCACACTACCAATTCAAGCAGTGGCTACACGTAATACGTGTGCCTGGGACGTCATACATGAGGCTTGGCTACAAGGAAGCCATTTGAGGCAGAGACCCCACGTTATACGTGGGGCAATGGCGTCATACGTGGGGAGCAATACAAGCAACGTCCAGATTTTTATCAAAGCCAATCCAATCCAAGTTGTTAGGTCTCAATTCCATCCATTAATTAAGGGCTTAATTGGAAGAATAAAGATATGATTGATTGAAGACTCAAGAGAAGAAGATAAGACTTGGAATTTTAGAAGACAAGATTAGGATTAAATTAGGATTAAATTAGGATATGATTAGATCTTAATTTGAATTTGAATTTTAATTAGGATAGATATAAGAAGTAACTTAATCACTAGAGTTAGGGACTTCAGCATAGACGTTTTCCATTATTCTTAGATCTAGTTTTCATTATGCAAGGCTAAACTCTCCATTTTTAAGGGTGATGAGCTCTGTTCACCCAGCATGAGGTAGTCAACTATGTACATTCGTTTATTAATTCATTGAGGTATTTTCAGTTATCTTCTATGCATGATTTAATTTTCTGTTCTTCATCCCAATAGTTTAGAATCACTGAGAGGTGTTCTTAACTTGTCTAGGGCTAGATTAATTAGATTGAGAGATCTATTAGTCTATGCTAACTGGAAATTGAATCACATAATGATTAGGTCTAGCTGGAGATAGTCAAGCTAATTGTTATGCAACTAAAATTCTGTGGGTTAAAATTGGATTAGAATTAGTTTGGATAGAGTGATATTTAATCTAATCTAGGATCACTTTTGAGACTCATAAGGATTAGAATCGGATTTAGATCTTCATCTAGTTATTTGATTGATTGACTAAGAGATTAGCTTTTGATTAGGTAATTAGAAATTAAGTTACTAAGAGATTAGGGCTTAGTTATACTAGATTCGTTGTGCTTGATAACTGAAAACCTAGAGTTGATATTCGAATGTATGCATTGGCCCTCTTTTCCTATTATTTTCGTGCTCATCAACATCATTCTCTCAAGTTTTATTGTTGTCTGATTAGACTAATTAATAGATAGTATTGTTTAGTCCTTTATTTCTCGTGGAAACAAGACCAATTCACCGTGATATTACTTGTACGATTCGGTGCACTTGCCGAGATCAGAGCGTATCACTTGTCAAAATTTTACTGTCGTCGTTCCACACAAATAACTTATAGAATTACCAATTAATACGACAAATTAGAAAGCAAAGGCGTTAACATAGACACTAAAATTCGAAAATAATATAAACAATATTTTTGTACAAACCAAAACTACAACTAAGTACATTCACTCAAAAGAAAAAATCACAGCCTGACTATACAGAGGTCTCCTACTCTAAGGCGCGGGACTAAAAGAAAAACAAAGACAACAACATAAGCATCTCGATGTACTATTAACTGTTGAGGCATTCTAATGACTCGGACCGGGTGGTAGGGTCAAACTCTAGATAGACCATAACTAGGCAAACTGCGACTATCGTCGGAAAAGTGATCAAATGAATTGTCGGAGTGGTGTTGGACAGATGCCTGGCTCCTATGAATGGGAGAATATTCGGGGTGACAATATAACTCCTCTAAGAACTGAAGATAATCCGGGTCAGTATCTACATCCAAGATAATCAATATGACAAACATTAGTTGGGTTATGTAAAGATAAGATTTGTAATTATATATTTGTAACATATAATTCCATAATCATTTATAAATGAAAATAAAAACCAAAATAAAAAAGTTATGACTACGTATAGCTAAAAAATTATGACTACTAAATTTTTTCTAATTAAAAAAATCAACCAACATATTCGAATTACCATTAACACTATATTAAAATAATAATGCATATCATTTTAATTTTTATAATATATTTTAAAAGTTATGATATATTTTTTATATATAACATATTTTAAAAGCTTAGATTTTATATAGATCTTTAAAAATCTGAATTTTAATATATTAATTTTTAATTTAAGATTATTTAAATATAAGAATTAAACTACATGTACCATTGTACATCTCCATACATCTTTTATCTTCTTTTTTATTTTTTATTTCTGTGTTAAGACACATTATTTCTATGCTATCATATTTTTTTGTTGTCTATTTCTATGCTATCATATACGTTGTATTAATGGGTTTTATGAATTTTTTTGTGCTGATATTTACATTTTTCATATTGTAAATGAGATATATGAAGGTGTACAATGATGCATATGGCATTATCGTAAATATAATTTAATCATTTTTATCTTATTATTTACTTATTCTTTATTTTCTTAATTTTTAATTCTTATTTTCACAATTTTATATTATATATATATATATATATTTTTATTTTACTTCTTATTTTTAGTAATTTTTTATTTTTTAATTCTTATTTCTCCACCATTTTTAGTTCTGGGTACTCGGTTGACTATTCAAATTTCAAACAGCTGATATTTGTTATCATTCTTGTGCCAGCTGTAGTGGTTTAGTTGTCTTTATTGAAAATTCAAACCACATTATTAGGAACGATACAGAAGGTGGCAAACTATAAGAAGCTTGAAACTAAGCAATTTTTTTAGAATCTCATCCATGATATCTTCACAAAATACAAGCATAATGGAGAGAAACATACACACGATTAAAAGTAGTCACATTTTTGTTATAATTTTTTATCTTTCGCAATTACTACTGTTTTCTCTTTCTCACAGTGAAACTACCGTTCCTTCAGAGAACGTAGCCATTAACTGTGGTGCTATTGCATCACAAGTTATGAACTATGGTGGTAGGAATTGGACTGGTGATGTTCGTAATAAATCTCTAATAGCAGAAGCCCCTGCCATTCTTCTTGATTCTGTTCCTCAAGTTCCATATATGACTGCTCGGATTTTTCGGTCGCCGTTCACCTACAAATTCAATGTAACACCAGGTCCGAAATTCATCCGTCTTCACTTCTATCCAGCTTCTTACTTGAACATGAATGCCTCCAAAGCTTTTTTATCTGTTACGGCTGCTAACAACTTCACTCTGCTGCACAACTTCAGTGTTTCCTTAAACACAGACTACTTCAATGTACCATATTTGATGAAAGAATTCATCATCTATGTAAGTGGAAGGAGTTTGGAACTCACATTCTCCCCATCATTATCCAATGACAATGATGCCTATGCATTTGTGAATGGGATTGAAGTGGTTTCAATGCCATCTAACTTATACCAGCGTTGTCTTGATGCCCCTCTACCGTTAGTTGGTCACTTTAATTTCCTGCACTTTATTACATTTGTAATGATACTGCCATGGAAACCATGTACAGATTAAATGCAGGAGGTGATCAAATTACCGCGGAATATGATACAGGGATGTTTTGGACGTGGGAGGCAGACGATTGTTACATATTTGGGACTACTATAGGTGTTGAACCCTTTAATATGACCATTCCAGTTTTTTATGCAAATGGTGTTCCTGCTTATGCAGCCCCAAAAGATGTCTACCGCACTTACCGTTCAATGGTTCCCTTTCCGTTAAGCGCAGTCAACTTAAACTACAACCTAACGTGGTTTTTCCATGTTGATTCAGGCTTCAGCTATCTAGTTAGGCTACACTTTTGTGAAACTGAGAGCCTAATAACCAAGAACAATCAAGTTGTATTTACTATATACTTAAATAATCAAACAGCTTATGCAGGTTTTGATCCAATAGCCATGAGTTGGGGCCCTGGAGTTGGTATGTACCAAGATTATGTGGTAATTGTTCCTGGAGCTAGTGAGGCCAAACAAGATTTATGGCTTGATCTCCACCCATATAAGAAATCCAAACCCATGTACTACACTTCATACTTGAATGGTGTAGAGGTCTTTAAACTATGCAGTACCGATAAGAAGAATCTTTCTGGGCTTAACCCTTCTCCTCTCGAAAGTAATTCCACAACATCAGGTGTAAAAGCTTCTCACGATTTAGTTAAAAACTTGAAGAAACTCAAGTTCACCATCCTCATTGGATGTGGAATTGCTGCATTGGTTATACCATTTCTGATATGGCTAATTCTATGCAAGATTATTCGGCCAAGGAGGATCATGTCATGGTTTGATCTCTTTGTCATCAAAACTAACAATGTCAAAGAGTCAAATATGAGACCGTTTGGTGCTGCTCATATGTCATTGCAAAAGATAAAGGAAGCAACAGGGAACTTCGACGAGGCTCTAATCATTGGAATAGGTGGATTCGGAAAGGTTTACAAGGGTAGCTTTGATGCTGGAAATACTTATGTAGCCGTAAAGCGTGGTGATTGGTTGTCAGAACAAGGTGCCTTGGAGTACAAGACTGAGATCGATTTGTTATCGAAGCTGCGACATCACAACCTGGTGTCTCTTTTGGGCTACTGCAATGAAGATGAGGAGATGATACTGGTGTATAACTTCATGGACAATGGGACGCTCTATGATCATCTCCATTTGAGACAGAGTGAACAACCTCCTTTGTCATGGGTTCAACGTCTCGATATATGCATCGGAATTGCAAAAGGTTTGCACTATCTACACACAGGGACACAGCACAGGATCATTCACCGCGACATCAAGACGACCAACATACTCTTAGACAATAATTTGGTGGCCAAAATTTCTGACTTTGGGTTGTCAAAGTCAAGCTACCCATCTTGTAGCACCACCAATGTAAAGGGAAGTGCTGGTTACCTTGATCCAGAGTATTATAAATTCCACAAGTTGACTCAGAAATCCGATTTATACTCACTCGAGGTTGTGCTGCTGGAGGTTCTAAGTGCAAGGCCGGCTGTGAGTCAAGGTGGTGTCCATGACGACAATGAGGAGCCTCTGATGTTGGCTGAATTTGCTACGTCATGCTTTGAGAATGGCAATTTGGAGCAATTACTAGATCCAATTATTGAAGGAGAGATAATAAAGGAGTGCTTTGAGGTATATTTAGGAATTACAATGAGGTGTTTGGCTGAAAGAGGCGTGGAAAGGCCATCTACCGGTGACGTTCTGCAGAATCTTGAACTCGCAAAGCGATTGCAGAAGAATGATGGTGTTGCTGTGAGGGAAACATGCATGGGAATCGTAATTATCCTCAACAGGATAATTCAGATTTGACTCCGGGATTGAGTTTACTGACCTCATGATTCCTACTGGTCGATGAACATGTTTTTCCGAAAATAATTTGCTCACAAACATGTCAGATATTGTAGTTTGTAAAATAGATATAGACAACACAATTATGAATCTGTAATAAACAATCAGTTTAGTTAACATGTGTACTAAGAAGTACTTATTAGAGTTAACGAATTGAAATTTTTATCATTAAAAACACATCAAAATTAAGTTTTTAATGCATTGCCTTGTTATGCATTCACTAATGAAAATATTTAAAAATTTCTCCGGAAGATAACAAATTAGAGTTAGTTTGTTTTTTTTTTTTTTAAAGCAAATTAAAGTTAGTTATGATGACCCCGATTGAAAGAGTATTGTTTTCAAATTACCGATTCAAATGAGTCAAATTCGTGAAAATAACATATAATGGATTAAATTTGTCGAAATAGTACATTTATCCGTCTGAATGGATGAGGTTTTACCTTTAAAATTGCATCGTTTAAAATTTAAGTTAAATGGACCGGCACGTTTATTTATCTTTTTTGAATATTTTTCAAAAAAATAAATTTTTTTTAAAGATTTTCTTTGATTCGTCCCGAAAATCCGATTTACCCGATAAAAGATTTATTTTTTAAAAGGTTTCTGGTTAAAAGTTGTATTTTTTAATCCAAATTATATTGTTTTAGTTAAAAAAAAATTTTGTTTATTTTTTTGAAAATAAATAATTAATTAACTAAATGGTTGAGGCCATTTAACCTGTCAAACTGGCTATAAATGAACTGAGCTAAAAAATCTTAGTCGATTTACAAGCAGACTTAAACGAGCTATCTGGTTAATTCACGAGCTAAATGAACTAGACAAAAATTAGGCAGGCTCGCCAGTTTGAGCGCGCATAATTTATTTTTGGAGTGAGGAGACTCAGGACAATCGCAAACACACGCAGTACAGTTGTAATTAAGGTTTTACGAGTTAAAAGATTCTTGCTAAATGGGTTGCGAGGTTTTACGAGTTGAGAAATTCATGCTTAAATGGTTTTCGAAATTTGTACACTTGTAAAATGATTCCAATTTGAATCTCATTAATAGTATATAAAGCACTACATTCTTATAAGGGTAATAACGAGCAGTGATAATTCAAAATTATTATATTTAACTTAATATTTATAATTGAATAATTTTATATAAATAATTTTTTGTAAATATATATTTATAACATTTAATATTATATATTTAATTCAATAACAATTAATAAATAAAAATAAAAATTACAATAAAAAATTATGAGTACCTATTGCTAAAAATTATGGTTATCAATTTACAATTTTTTGTTAATTTGATCAGTACGGTAGACATAAAATACTCAATATCAAAATTAAATCATTGACATGTCACAAAAAATTAAATCATTGACAAAAAAAAATCACTGATTCTAGACGCCAAAAAAAAATCATTGAGTGTCTAACTTTTAGTAAACACGTAGCATTTTTTTTACAAATATGTAAGGGAACTACTCACCTAGCTACATATGTCCAAAACATCTTTAATTAAAATAAATAAACGTGCCAGTTTAATTAACTAAACGGATCAAAATCTTATCAATTTATAGGATGTTAGTTTTAGAGAGAATTCTTAGGTGGTGAAAATATCTAGTAGTCTACTAAAATTTTAAGTGTTATTTCCGGAGCCTCCTTATAGCTAAGGGTGGCGGTGGTCCCCCCAACCCTCAAACTTTTTCTATATAACTTTTTCTATATATTATACCTAATTTTTGTTTTAGCCCCTCCCAAAATTTGATTTTAGCCCTCTTTTATTGCAAAATAAATTTTGGCCCTCCCAAAATTTCATTCTAGCTCCGCCATTGTCTAAAATAAAAGAAATATGGATATATATTAAAAATAACCACAGCCACACATTTAGAATTTTTCTATAATCTTTAAAGGACTACTGGATATTTTCACCACCATAGACAAAATCTAGTTTTAGTGGCAACATGAGGGGAATAGATTAAAATAAGTAAACAATCAATAATATTATTTTTAAAAATGAATAAAAATGATTCTACTAATAATAAAAATATCCTTCAATTATTATTAAAAAGAAAAAAAATAAAATTAATATTAATAGTTAATCCAATTAAAATAATTCACAATGTTTATTAGTTTATTTTATTTTTAATTGGATGTAAAATAAAAATGTCAGTTGGCACGATTCAGAGGGGCGGAGCTACCCACTAAGAAAGGGGGGCAATGGCCCCCCAAACCTTCAAAAATTAATAATAAAGCCTTTTAAAATTTTGGTTTCCCCCTAAAAATTATATTTTGGCCCCTCTTATAAATTATATTTGGGTTTTTTGCCTTTTATTGAAATAAAATAATTTTATAAATATATATATTGTGTATTTGTGAATAGATATATGTATTATTTAAATTATTTTTAAAATAAGTTTTATATTTTAATATGTATTTTATATTATGACTAATTTAATAACTAATTTTTTATACAAATGTAGTATAATTCATTTTATATAAATAAATAATTTGTGTATATATCTATTATAGTTGATAAATATATTATTAAATACTTTAATATCACTATAAAATAATTAAAACATTTTAAAATATATAATAAAATTACTAAAAGTTAAATTTTTAACTTTTAAAAAAATTTGGCCCCTCTAATAAACCACCTAGCTCCGCCATTGGCACGATTCAAGGTAAACATTTTCATTGAGCCAAGAAAATTAAATAAAGTTACAATAACTTTTTTTTTCTAAAAGAAATAATTTTTAATAAATATTATTAATTATTGCTTCATCAAAAGAGAAAGAAACAAACTACATTATTAGTTGTTGTCTTAAAAAAATATTTTTATTATAATATTTTGATTTTACAAAAAAATTATTTTATTTTATCGTTACTAAATTAAGTAAATTGAATCAGTGCTCATGGGCGTGGTTCTACTGTCGTATAGAATATATATGATTTAAAAATTTATAAGATTTTGATTTTATAAAGAATAATTTTATTTTATTATTTAATTTACAAAAGAAAATAAAATAAGATAGATAATCTTATATATTAAGTTTGTTATTAACCAATCTTATGAATTAATTAAGGCTTTGATTGATTAAATTAATGCTTGCTTAATTTTTCCGCTTACCCATTTCATTATTATTGCATCACTCATTCTCATTAACAAAAAGATGTTGCTTGCATATGAATATAAGGGTTAATTTATTTGATTGTAAATGTTTGAAAAATTATTTTTTAAAATATATTTCTTTAAACAATTTATTAAGTTATCACCATTTTGGCACAATGGCAACTAGTCTTTCTTATTAATGTAAGTTTGTGTCTATCTAAAAATTATATAATATATGAAATTTTAATCATCATCTAAAATATAAAATATGAAGACACTCTCTTTACCACTAAGTCAAGCTAATTTTTTGTGTCATATTATGCTCTTTTTATATATATTTTATATCAATGTATTATATTTTCTAGTTAATATATAAAGATCTGAATATTTTGTTAGTTATTATTTTTATGTTTATTTAATTATTATTTTTATTTTATAATCACTTTTTAAAATTGACAATTTTTTAATTATACAAAGTATTAAAATAAAGTGAATTCTATTAAACCCTCCCTAAAAGAGAGGATAATTTACCCTTATGTGTCAAATTCTCATTAGTTAATTTAAATTATCCAAATTTAACTATAGTTAATATTTTAATTATAGGGGTATAATTTTATAATTATGTTATTGTTGTTAATGGTTTCATTCAATTTTTTAAAATTTGAAATCTACTCCCCATGACTCAACCCACCCTCTGTCTTCTTTCTCCACCAACCTAATGAACGAAACTCCTCTACCTCCATGGGTCCCAGCTGGCTTCGTCTCTCCCATTTTCTTCGCCCGTCGTCCTCGTAAGAATCGAGGCCGTATTCGCAGTCCCCATGCATCCTCAACGGCTCATTCATTTGGCGGAGACAGCGGAGTTAGCAATAGCAGCAACACTGCTCTTTTTATTGATGATTTTCATTTTAATTGATCCCATATCGACACAAAAGGAGTCAGAAATGTAGGTAAGAACAAGCTCAGAGATAGAGTACTCTGAGACTGAAGTTGAGTTCTTGTTTAAGAATACAAATGCTCTAAGGGAGGTGATTGTTCCCTCGGTAAAAGATCACATGGAACCTCCCACCTTTCGTTCTTCACCTCTTTGCATCAGTAATGTGTACCCTTAAACGATTTTTACTCTTGTGCATAATAAACTTTGACAAGAAAATTAAAAAATGTGAATAATAGTTTTCTAACATTGGTTCCGTAACATTGTTCTTGTAAAATCAATGAGTTAAGCCCCATTTTGGTCCCCGAGATTGGCGGGATGCACTAAAATGGTCCTTGAGATACCGATTGCACTAAATAGGTCCCTCAGTTTGTAAAAAATGCACCACTTTAGTCCTTCTGTGAAAATTAGTAAAACGTCGTTAGTGACATGTTAATTTACTGGCACCTCAGATTGGTAAAGTGCAGCTGGTGTGGCTAATTGAAAAACTAAGATACAATGTAGTCCCTACACTCTCTATAATTCTAACCTAATTTTTTTTCACCTCTTCTTCCCTAATACCTCCTTCTTCTTCTCTTTATTCCTGTGTTCTTCTTCTTCTTCTTCTTCTTCTTCTTCTTCTTCTTCTTCAGGATGCTAATGCCTGGGCGTGGGTGGAGACGCTTGGGCGTGGCTGGATGTTGGGGTTAATGCCCACGCTTGGGCGTGAGTGGTGGCGCTTGGGCGTGAGGTTTTGAAGCTTGAATGCTGAATGCTGGTGTCCACGCCTGGGCGTGAGTTGTGGCGCTTGTGCGTGAGGTTTGCTATTCTGTTTTCCTGTTTTCTCTGCTTTTCAAGCTTCCTTTCTTCATTTTTCCTGAAAATAGTCACAAATTAATCAAAGTATCTAATTGATTCAATTATTAACCAAATTTAACAGATTTTTGGTTATTAATATGATGAATTATGCATGAATTAAAAGAATAAACCCTTAATGATGCTCATGCATCACCGCGCGCCCGCGCGACTAAGGTGGCGCGTCTGCGCCATAGCGTCAAGATGCAAATTAATGAAGGCTAAAATGAGGATTTCACGTTTCCGGGCCAAAGCCTAGCCCTTTCTCAAGCCCAATTCGACCACATAAGTGGGAGAACAGCTGAAGATACAACAACACTTCTTCCATTAGGATCAATTTTAGTTTTAGATAGTTTTTAGAGAGTTTTTGGGAAGATTCTATTTCTCCCATTTTCTCTTAGTTTACTTTCATAATTCTTCATCTCTAGGATCTCCATCACCAACTAAACTTTTCTTTTATTACTTGCTTTGTATTTGATTTGTGGATATTTGCTCTCTTTAATTCAAGCATTTTTAGTTCTTCATCTTATTGCTTGTTTACTTTCATAGTTATTATCATGTCTTTCTTTTATGCCTACCATATGTTTGATGTTTTGTTTCTCATAATTATGGAGTAGTGATCTTGTGTTTTGGTCATGGTTTGAGGTGTGGATGATCTTAGTCACTAATCCCTAAGGACAAAGATGGGTTAAGCCCAGGGTTAAACGATCCCATTGACGCTAGGCTTTCACTAGTGTGAGTGAGTCCTTAATGAGGTGAGCTTGATGGATTATTCAAGTTCCAAGGACCTAGGTCCGTCACAGTAGATGAGTTGCCTAAAACTTACGGGGTTCGCGTTAATTGCACCCACTCGACCTCTTGACAAAGTGTGGATTTGTGGTTTACGTGACAACCATCTATAATTGGAATAGTGGTGTTCATAGAGACACACAATACCTCAACTCAAGACCAAGCACCGTTATATCTTGTCAACTAATCAATCTCTTGTTTTTGTCACTTCTCTTGACACACACACATCCTTTTTGCAACCCCAAACATCTTCACAACCAAAGTTAGACCACAGTTCAACTCCTAGGGAGAAAGACTCGAGTCTTGTACTCGGTTATTTTAAAAATTGGTTGCAAGCTCTTGTGACACATCTTTTGTTAACGGAAACGTTTTGGTTTCACAACTAAATTGGTTCGGGTTGCTACGATGATATTTCCCCCCGTTCTCACGAACGCGGAGGGACCCCGAATCTAATCTATTTGTGATGCTAAAACGACCTTTCCATCAAACACCCACACCTGGTACCCACACCCCCCTTCCTTTAACCCAAACCAAGCCCCCACACCATGTTTTGGCCACACTCAAGCGTAGACCAAACATGATCCTTACCCTCGCTCACTAGCACGAACATGACCCATCCACCCTCAATCCTTCACTAGCCTTCAGCCCCATGCTACATAGCCTGTACGTGACCTACCTCCAACGCACCCTAGACCCTCCCATCAACCCCAACCATGCTTGAACATGAGCCCCACTCGTCATACATCATTTTTTCCACCTCATGCATTTGTATCCTTCATTTTTTTTCTAATTTTAATATATCATTTAACACTAAGTTTGTTGTTTTCATACCAAGTTTGGTGTTCTCCTTCTGCATATTTTATCATTGTATTTCACCCTGTTGCTCTCACTTTTCTTCTCTGTTTGCTTAGGGACAAGGAAATTCTTAAGTTTGGTGTGGACTATCTTCCTCCTCAAGTTTTTGGGACGTTCCATTGCATTCCACTATCTTCCTCATCAAGAAAGCTTGGAAAACAGAGAATTAAAGGTTGTATTACTCCTTTTACAACTTCTGAATTTTAAAGATATATATCTATTTTCATTCTGCTTAGCATACTAGTTGATTAATAATGCATACCATCACTTAATTAAAGTTCTATCTTAGTTTTCAAGAAAAACATAGTCATAAATTAAAGGATTTTTGCTTCTTACAAGTGGAGGACTAAAGGATAGGTGATAGTATCTGTAATTTCATGAATCCAGAGATTCGAAAGTGCTTTATACCTAGAAGTAATCTGACAGTAAAGGATTGAAAACATGAAAGATAGTGTGGATTAAAGAGCTGTCAAAGACAGTAAATCAAAACATAAAGGCTCTGAGTATCAATGATAAAAAATGGGTAAAAAAGAAAGAAAGTATAAATCAACAGAAAACCCAAGGTTATATGCTTGTGCTGATATGTGTTAGGGAGAGGCTAGAGTTACTAGATCTGAGGGGTGCTTTAACACCCGACAACTTGAACAGAATGGTTTGGGATTGTCGATCGAAAGCTTATTCTAAATAGTTTCCCTAAGACAAGACAATAAGAGTCAGAGAATCCCATTCGACGAAGGAAGGAATGAGCATAAAGAAAAAAGCAAAAATAGTAAAGAAGAAATCCACAATGTTATTCAATGTTTCAATCCTCATAATGACCAATTCTGTTAGTTACAAAGCATTGCTAGACTCAAAGGCAGAGTGAGAGTACACATAGCTTGATCCTTGACGTAGGTACCCACTTTAGAATCAAATGAGCTTAAGGCATGATTTTGGTTTGCTTGTCCATAAGCAAAGCTTTAGGTTTGGTGTTGTGATGCGTGTGCATCTTTAATGGTTTTAAGCACTAGTTTCTTGTGTTTTAAGTAAAGAATTAGCCTAATTACTCAACTAAACTAACAGAAATCTTAATTATACCTAACATTGAGTATTTGGTTAATTGTTTGTAGGAATTGAAATAAAACACAAGAAGAAAAGGAGGAAACTTGAAGAAGAAGAAATCAGGAAAAAAAGGAAGCAAAACAGCATCAAAATGTGGTCCCAAACATCTAAGCTCCAAGCGAGGCCAAGCAAGCTTACATTTGAAGAAAGAAGCACCAAGTCTAGACATGGGCTTTCTCTATTCACCATGTCTAGACGTTGTAAACAAAACACCAAACGTGGCTTGGGGGAGCAAAGATCAAGTCAGGTTTGTACAAGAGAAGCTCACCAAGCGCCTCAAGCTCACCTAGTACACCACGTTTGGCCCACGCCTAAGACGTGACCCAAACGTGGTACTTACTAAGACGTGACCCAAACGTGGTACTTACTCAAGTCACCAAACCCAAATGTGGTCCACCACCAACATTCCAAGCATCATCCAAGCCATGTTTGGCGGCCCAAACGTGATCCCCTATGGCAATCCCAAGCTCAAACATGAACTTATATCCTGACCCAAGCCCAAGTCAAGTTGTAGAGTTATGTTTCACTGTCAGTAAATTGTAACTCATTAGATTTAGTTCAATTTGAATTTGATTTGTAATTTGAATTTGATTTAGAATTAGGTTAGAAATTAGGATTAGTGAATTAGTATAAATAGGTCACAAAGATACAGAGTTAAGGAGCCATCATTTTTCACATTTCTTCTCAGAACCCTTGTTATTATTGCTCTGCATCATGAGCAACTAATTCCTTGAAGTTAAGGATGAGGAGCTTTCTGCATCCCAGCATAGATTCTTAATACACATTTCATTTCCTTCAATTGCAAGTCCGATTTCAATTCAAAGGGTAATTCTTGTCCTTCACTACTATCAACGAATTGATTTGGTGAGAGGTAATCAATTCTGCATTATTTGATCTTTGTGTTTGAGAAAACCTTAGGTTGAATAAGTTTAGGAATTTCCCTTCATAATTGTTCACTGACCTAGAGATAGAAAATTGAGTGATTGTGCAATTGTTCTGTGATAATTCAATTGGATTAGAGCTAGATTAGATAAGTGACATAAAATGTAATCTAATGTCACTCTTAAATATTGCATAATTGAATAAGGATTGGTCTTCACCCTCTGTTTTGATTAATTGATTAAGAGATTAATAATTAATTGAATTAGGAGAGACTAAATCACTAAGGGCCTGTTTCTTTTGAAGGAAAATGAATGGAATGAGAGGGGAATGAATGAAATGGGAAGGAAAATGAGTATTTTCCTTTGTTTGGTAGTGATGAAAAGTCAAAAGGAAAAAATGAATAGAATACAAAAAATAGGTACAGGCGTATAGCCCACCAAAAACTTTTCCTTCCAGCAATGAACAGAAAAGTGAAAAGAATGTGTTCTTTATTTAAATTCCATTGGTATCCTCATCATTTATACCATATATTAATAATATATAGGGACGAAATTATCTTTTTATAATATAATATTTTATTTCCTTCTTTCTTATTTTCCTTTCATCCAAACATACCAAAGAAAAATGAAAATTAACTCAACTTCCTTCTTTTCCCTTCCTTCCTTTTTACTTTCTTCCTTTCAACTTCCTTCCTGACATCCAAACGAACCCTAAGAGATTAGGATTTAGTAATTAGGGTTCATTGTGAATTGATAATTGCTTGAATTGGAAAAAAGTCAATAATTGAATTAGGGACTTGTTGGGTGTGCATCTCTAAATCCTTGATTGATTCTCATCTTTGTTTAATTCTCGTCATTCTTATTGCTTGTTCCTCAAGTTTCCTAAATTACTGATGCTATGAATTCTTTCGCAACAATCCGACAAGTGCACCGGATCAAGTAGTACCACTAATGAGTGGGTATCGTTCCCTCGAGGAAAGGTGGATCAAGCAATATTCTTTAATCAGTTTTTCTAAGTAGATCCAAGTATCAATCAAAGATAAATGTGAAAACTAAAGAAAGAAGCAATAAAGAGTCATGCAACAACAAGAAAACATTTCAAGAAACAAAATCTTTATTCACTAATTATTACTAATCAACAAAATTAATTATCAAGAAAGAGGGAAATGTAAATGTAAGAAGCAAGATCAAGGAATTGGAGATATTCATCACTAACTTCATAAACCAGATTTTACCATTCAATTTCTACAATTATTATCAAATCAAAATGAATCCTATTATAACTAAATCCTAATCTCTTAGTGATCTAGTTTCATCTTTATCCTAATTAATTATCATTCTCTTGATTAATTAAACAAGAAAAGAGATAATACACATATCTTGGTTTAAATCAACAACAATCCACAAGATTTCATGGAAAGAATTAAAATGTCACATATTCAATCTCATATAAACCCTATTAGATTATTAAAGATTCTAATGCACATTAAATCACATGCTCATCTCTAAGTCACATGAAGAAATATGGAATGATTCTTGAAACATGTTTGAATGTCTATTTTCTCAAACTCAACAATTCAAAACAAGAAAGATCTAATCACTCGTCAACAAAGAAAATCTTTTAAAGAATATGACAAAGAATCAAACTAGAAGCAAACCAATCATTTATGTGATGGAAATACAGATTCATATAAGTGCATACTCATTCAATTCATCATCTCTAATGCAAAGAACAAATGTGAAAGATACTTCTTGAACAAGTTTATGATATCAATATTAATGCAAAACCAGGTTTAATGTCACATATCCAATCAAACATCAACAATAACATTCATAAATCATTTAATAATATATTTGAACCTCATAATCTAGAATAGAGATTAAACCAAGTTAAGAATCAATTATACCTCTCGGTTGAATTTGATTCTTGAATCAATGAACAAGAAGAATCCTTTGAATTTGATGAAGAACATGCAGATTTTGAATGGAATGTTGGGTTAATCCATTAGCTTGGTGATGAATAGAGCTTCTCCTCCTCAATCTCTAAGGTGTTTAGCCACTCATGATCATGAATGACTCAAAGGAAATGATGAAGGTGAATCTTGAATTCATTAGAACAATGAATCTTGAAAGTATGAATATGATGAAGATGGTTCTTGAATGTATGAACATTCAAAGAACTAGAGAGAGAAAGAGAGAAAATTCTAACTAAGATAGAGAGAGATGTCAAACTGAATAATACTTCATTAATTCTTGAGTTGCTACAAAGAGGCTAATCTATATTTAAGTGGAATCAAAATTGTAGCTATGAGAGAAATCTAGAAACTAAAATCGACTAACTGTCCTAGATTGATTGATTTCCACTTATTTATAGATTTACATAAATTAAAGAAATACAAATTCACTTAAAATGAAATTACAAGTTAAATTTCAATTTCTGCATCCAAAACAGCAAACTCACGCCCAAGCTTTAAATCTGGCGCCTCGGCGTTGAGTTAGTGCTAGCTTGGTGCTGGCTTGGTAGCAACGCCTGGGCACTGGGATCAGACGCCTGGGCGTTGGGAATAGCTGCTTGGCTTGGTGGCAACGCCTGGGCGCTGGGATCGGACGCCTGGGCGTTGGGAATAGCTACTTGGCTTGGTGATTTTGTTGGCAACGCCGGGGCGTTGGATTTAGGCGCCTGGGCGTTGGGAATAGCTGACTGGCTTGGGAGCCTGAAGGCATCGCCTGGGCGCTGGTGATGGGCGCCTGGGCGCGGGTGATGGGCATCTGGGAGCTGGTGATGGGCGCTTGGGCGTTGAGAGCAAGAAGCTGGAATCTTGGAGATGCTAGGTGACGCCTGGGCGTTGAGTTGGGCGCCTGGGCGTTGGGAACTGGATGCTAAAGTCCTGAAGGTTGTTCTTAGCGCCTGTGCGTTGGATTTGGGCGCCTGGGAGTCCAACTCTGACTCAATCTCTGTATTCATGCTCTTTCAGCTATTTTTTCTGAAATTAATCAATAATTTCATCAAAGTAACATGTTTTTCCAATCATACATAATTTATACATATTTTTACTATTTTTAATGAACTTATAAACGAATAACATAGGAAATTGAGTATGATTTGGTTAAAGAAATTCTTAAAGATGCCAATGCATCAATTACTGCTAATTACATGTTGCTATCTGGTTGCAAGTTTCACCACAACTCATTATTATTGAATTTGTCTAATTAGAGAATTAATTGATCATTATTGCTTAGTCCATTAATCCTCGAGGGAACGATACCCACTCACCGTGGTATTACTTGAGATCCGGTGCACTTGCCTGTGTAATTTGAAAGTTCGCAAGGATTTCGATCATCATCTTTCTTTAACTTCTCTAATTGCAGCTGCGCATATGTCCTCACCCTGTAAATAAAGCTAAACTGTATGAAGAAGAGTCCAAAAGAATTTAGAAAATTTTCATAATCATTTTGTATTACTTCATTAATAGTTCACGTAGGCATCTTCCATATACCACTGCGATTGAATCTGCCACTAGTTTCTTGATCCACAAGCACCGATTTAAATGAAACAAAGACAATTTATTCAGAAAAGATAGTAATAACTAGTAAAGAACCTAGAGTAGAGCAAATGTAAAAGAAAGAGTGAGTGTAATACCTCCCTGTTGTTGATGACAAAAGCACCAATACCGA
>JASCZI010121015.1:8159-19194 GCA_036250425.1 Stylosanthes scabra | reverse complement strand
GATCTCTTCATGATCTCATCGAATCTTTCCTCTTTTAGCTTGATCCTTAACCTTTTAGCTTGATCCTTGACTTATGGACCAAGTAAGTTGATTATTGATTTAATAGATTGGGCCTTATTGGGCCGGTCCGTAACAACAGGGATGAGGCAGGGACGAGGGTAAAATTATAATCGGGGACGGGGAGCGGGAGAGGGGTCCCACCCTTATAGATCCCCATTGCCGTTCCTAGGAGCAAGTAAGTTGATATTTAAATCAGAAGTCGAGATAGTGTTAAAGGAACAAAAAATCAAACTTGAGGATTTTTTAAAATAAAAATAAAAAACATAAATTTTCAAAAGATCTGTTTAACTTCAATAAATTGAATTTCTATATAGTAACAAAAAGAAAAGAAAGAAAGAAAAATCAATCTCGTTTTTTTTTTTTTTTTCATTTCTTATTACACAAACTTTTAACATGTACAGACACTGGATTATAAGCACAATATATAGGCACTGGATTTTCTTCTCTTATAAAATGATGTATTATACACTCTTGAAGAAGAAGGAGGAGGTAAGTCCTAAATAATTTCTCAGATCGTGTGTACTAAGATAGTCTTTGAATGTGCTAACTCCATCAATAAAATTGGCAAAAATGCGAACTTTATATGTTATTAGACGCGACCAATCTGAGAAACCATTTTATGGCTTAACTCCATATATAAGATTTATTATAATTAATAATCAAGCTAAGAGCCAGAAATCCTTGTGGCGCTTAGTGGTAATCATGTAGCCTCCAATCTTGGAGCTTTTTCTGCGGACAGCAATGGCCATGCAATGTGCATTCTGAATGCAGTAATCAACCACACCACCATTAACTCTCTGCCCTGCCCACATCATCACTAGTCTCCATGTTGTGGACCTCTTCTTCTGCCCCAATACTAGAAGCCCCACCCCTTCTTTCTTTGCTTCCTCCACTATTTTCACTCCCTTTTCTTTCCCTTCTACTACTGCAATCTCTGTTTCTACCTGCACTAACTTTCATTCCATTCATTTTCACTCTTTAACATTATTGTTAGCAGTATTGAAGCAGAGCATGGGAAAGACAATAAGAAGAAGAATATTAGTTTGTAATTTGTTTTTGCATTAGATAGGTGAATGCTATGCTACTTAAAGTATTTTGTCTAATTTACTGAAAAATGTGAAAAGTTAATATTTTATTTACAAGTATAAAATTAAATAACTTTTAAATATTTAATATTTAACTTTAAAAAAATTCGATAAATTCGTTACCAAAATTACATAGCACCATAGAATTGGCCATATAGATAGACACATCCGAACTTGTTAGAAAGGCAAGAATGACTGCTATCACAACCATAACTGTCATATTAGCTAACTATCTACTATCTATAATTAGCATTTGTCAATTACACTATGTTACTTAAATCAACCACTGGTGGAGTACATTGGAAGGGCCAAAGGGGGCAATGCCCCCAAGTAATTAATTTTTAATTAGTCAATATTAGTCAAGTTTAGAATTTAGATTTATAATTTAATATTTATGGTTAAAGATTGATAAAATAAAATGTGAAATTTAAGATAAATAGAATAATCTTTAAAAAAATTAGTTGAGTTTGGTTGGGAAAAAGTAGGCTAGTTATATTTAAGTTATCTATTTGTTGAATATAATGTCGGAAAAGATAGAAGAAACAGGGTTGTTTAAAATTTATAATATAACTAGTAATTGATTATTGATTGGGGGTCTGAAAATTTGTATACCAATGTTAGTGTAAAAGTAACATTTTTCCATGAATATATCATATTCGTTAATTTAATAATCAATAAAATGATGTCAATGTCACAAATAGCCATTGGATTGGACTTTTTTTCTTTTTTTTTACTGCATTGGACTTTGTTTTGGTATAAAGTGCATGCCTAAATGATTAAAATTAATTGTTTTCCAACATCATCATACAAAGGATGTTATCTTCACCCGGGAAAAAATTGATAATTTTTTAACCATAGTCATATTTTTTATTTTGATTTATAAATTATTGTTGAATTAAATAAATAATATTAAATATTATAAATATATAATTACAGATGTTATTTATATATAATTATAAATATTAAATAACAATTTTAAATTATAATTACTTATCATTACTCATATTCCAAAAAAGAAATTCAATGTTAGATAGACTAATCATATTTTACCAACTGCATTTTATCATCAGATTTATTTATGTAATTATTTATATATTGTTTTCTATTAATCCAAAGATAATAGTGTTAGAAAAATTCCGATAATAATGTCTGACAGTATTGAGTATATTTCTGATAGTGTGAATAGAATTTTAGCAATTTTAAATACTAGTGGTAATAATGGAATATACCGTAGTGTCTCTATATTTTTTTTAATTATTTAAAAATAAGAATATAAAAAGAGATTGAAACAAATTCATCATTTTTCTTTTCTATAATTTTATCATCAAACTTAACTGATGAACTCACCTCTGGCCTCTTCACATTGCACATATTCTTAAAGGAAGCAGCAAGTTCATAAGCCCTTGGACCTATCTCCTTGCTGGATCCTACTTCATTGCCTGTCAATTTTTCCATGAACCAATTCAATACCTTACTTATTATCTCTCCATTTCATTTTATATATTGCTTTTTATTTTTTTAAATTTGTTTCAAATTATTTATCATTTATTAATTTCAAGAAGTACTTAATTAATATTTAAATGGATGCCATCTATTATTAAATTCAAAGAGAATGTTGGAAGACTTAAAATATTAATAGAAAGAGAAAGTAGTCTTAGAGATATGTTTGTTTTTCACTTTTAATTACTTATATTTGAATATAATATAATAACTTTCACAATACTTTGCACAGCTAAAAAAAAACTCATAAAATAAAATGGAGGGAGCAGGTGATTTTTAATTATAGTAAACAAATAAAATCAAACTTAATAACATAACAAACAAAAATTAAAAGACAACAACAATGATAAGATCGATATGATGAATTGTGTGTGTAATTTGCACCTTGTTTATTAGAAGGCTTGATGACATGAAGAAGAATAATTTTGTCCTGGTTCTGAACCGTGTGAGTAAGAGCCCATTGCACAGCACCTTTAGCTTCAAGGCTAGAATCAACCACAATCATAATCTTCCGGCCTATTACAGCCCCGGCTTTCGCCGCTTCCTTCTGGACTTCCTCACAATCGCCGCTAGAATTCTCACTCTTGTTATCCTGATTGCCGGATTTCGCAGCGCTCGTGTTATCGTTCTTCTTGGCTTGTTGTATGGGAGGCGATCGCGTTCGAACATGTGGCCTAATTCTGTTGAGGCAAAAGCCTGGTAGCCTTGTTCCTCTCTTTCCCATATGTATGTCTATGGAAACAGAGTTAAGAGAATGAACCAATTATTATTATAAAGAGATCGAATAGCAAAAGCAATAGCAAGCTAAGCAAACAATAATACATTTTGATGATGAGAAGATTGAATTTGATAAAATGTTTATTTGGCCTGCTGGGACATAGTTTCATTTCTCTCTTTGCCTTTAATTTTTTTTTCTTTTACTTTTTTTTTTTAATTCTAATCATCATTTTCTAGCTCTTGGTAGTTGGTTGGTTCCTTTTTATTTTTTAATCTTTTTGTTTGGGGTCCTTGATTTGTTCCATATGAACGTGATTGTCATCAAGTTGTAGGCCCTTTAATTTCTTTTGATCTCTCCCCTCTTGGACCATTTTATTTATTTATTTGGTTTTGTCATAGTATCTTCTAAATACCGTCAAGATAAAGAATAATCTATTTTGGTTTGGAGCTTCATTTAAAGATCAATTAATGACCATTGAAATTGTTGAATACATAAGGATTAATTTAAATATCCTACGCTTGTTTAAACATCTACAACAAGTGAGTTCTCACTACTTGACTAATCCAAATTGAATTATATTAGCTACATGTGACCCTTTCTTTAGAGAGGGTGAAATAACCAATCTCATCATCTATCAGGGCACTTTATTTATCATTCTAACAACTTATTAGAGAGGCTTCTACTGTGATTGATTTTCCAATTTGTAAAGCTTCCATTTCATATCATTGCAGCAGGGATGCTTCCTTTTAGCTTTATTTTTGCTTTTCTCACTTTTGTTAGTTTCTCTCTTTATGCTGTTGAAGGCTTCTTAGTTTAACAACCAGAAAGCACTTCAAGTCTGTTAATCAATAAACAAACAAATATATAGTTGTTTGTACTTTTACTCGCATCAACCTGAAGAGGAGGAGGACATGTATTACAGTTTTAAAATACAGTAAAAAATTGCATTTCATCATAACTTTACTAAAATAATTTGCACTCCACCTTTTTTTTATAAAGCCTAAAATACAACCACTATTAACTTTAGTTTTCTTTATTTTCTTTTACATTATAGGTGTGCATAACTTTTAAAAAATAAATTAAATATAATTTCTCTACATGAATTTTAATTATATATGTTAATTATTTTTACTAATTAAGTATTTTCATGAAAATAATTTGAAAAGTTGTAATAATTACAATTTTTTTTTGAATAAGTATAAAAAGCTAAGTTTTAATTAGTCAATATTATTTAAGCCTTATTTAATGGTAAAAACTTATTTTGGGGGAAGATTTAATGTTTAGGTAGTGTTGTAATTTAAAATAAATAAAAAAAAGATTATTTTAAAGAATGTTATAATAATTTACTGGATTCTTCAGTCTTCTGAGTGTTGTCTTCTAATGATGCATGTTTCACATTATGCCCTTATCATCCAAATAAGATAGTATTTAACAAAAAGAATGTCAAGAAAGGCTAAGAGATATTCATGTGCCACATTTGGGAATTGGGGTAATTATGATTCATTGTTGTTGGAGAATTTCTTCTTCTAACAAAACATTGTTGTAAATTGCTGGGATGAAGAACTATGATGGCTTCGCCGTTACCAATTCCAATTGTATTAGATGACTTTCTTCATAAGCAACCATGTGGTTCATCATTTTAATGGTACTAATTCATAAATCTAACTTATCAATACAATGATGTTCCCCATATGGAAAAAGAACTCCAAAATGATTAATTTGATAAAGCTTTGTGCTTCATAATGTAAATTTGCAAAGCTAAAATAATGTCAAAGCCTTTTGTTTCTAAGATTCTGTTGCATCTCCAAAACAAATTCGACTATATAGCTTGCACTATTGATGACAATAACATACTATGTCATTTTTTTTTCCGATCATTTGCAAACTCACAAGTAACCCAGCAACTAGGGGTGAGTGGAGCACAAGAAGAAGCTCCAAAAGACCAAGGTCTAATATCCAAAAAACAAAAGACAAGTAATAAAATACAATAGCAATACAGTTACATCATGACATAAAGCACAAGAGAACATGAGGAACTCTATAGTTCCCGCACACCAGTATCAACATAGCCTGCTTCACCTGTTTGTAGAATTCATATTTTTTCTCAATTTCAGTTCTTGATCCCAAACTCTGCACCACCATAGGACAAGATCCTTTCCTTCTGCCAGGCTGGTACGCTTGTCTTTGAAAATTAAATTGTTTCTTACACTCCACAGCGCCCATATCACCGCGAAGAAGGTAGGTGATTCTCCATTCAGTTACATGACTCTTAGGCACATAGCATTGGAGCCAAGACTCAAAGCCAGCTTCTCTAATTTAACCCTTCAACAGCAGCCATCTATCACCCCTAATTACCCTTACGTAGTTAAAGAACACCACCTTCCAAGAGCATAAATCCCTCCAGATGCCCCAACAGAACCAACAACTTCCCATTTGAACTCAACCTTTCCACCCCAAATTTCTCGGACCAATGAGTTCTCAATTATCTCCTTCTTTATTTCTGCTACACCAATGAAATCTGCATTATTTTTCCTACAGGTTTTCCTCAGCATCACAATTTTTCCAACCCCCCTAACGTTCCAAAAAAGCAAATTCATTTGGAGAAAATTCTAGCACCTGACCTCAAAAACCTTGTGGACAGAGATCTCCCTTTAATGTTAGGTTGTTGCAAATTCTGACTTTTCTTCCGATTCTTCGCTCTCACACGGTCCCTTTTCTGCAATGTCCTTCCCGCAAGACGAACTAGCAACTCATCCTCATTTTTGGCTTTGAAGATGATGCAACCCTTCTCGCACACATCTTTGACCGCTAAAGCCTCAGACATCTCCACTTTCTCATTGTCCAGGATCGTCGTCTCAAAATTAGGGTTTAAGTTTTTGGTGGAAAGATTAGTATCTCCCTTCTCAGCAGCACACTTGCTCGACCCTTTGTTGTTGCCACGGAGATGGGTTGCATCATGCACATAGGTTGAGCTAGTGCATGGGCTGAAGCCTGGCGGGAACGGGCATGAATCAGAAGCAATCGAGTCCGAATCATTAATTTCTAAATCATTTTGAGCCTTAAGGGAAGCCCATCAACACCAACTTCTTCTAACATCACTTGGGCCTGGAGATGGACAGGCCCAATACCACTTCAGATTGGATCTCGACCATCGGTAGGACATCAATCATTGAGTCCACACCAACTCCACCTCCATCAGCATGCATCGTTACATCTTCTCCCTGGCGAGCAAAATCATCACCTGCATTAACTTCCTTCGCGCCTCCCAATTCAGATTTTAACACCACCTTGACTTCTGGAACACGGTTAATGTTCTGAAAATTTGAATCAACAGCGGGAACCGAATCTGTCACCGGTCCCGGCAGGACACCCACACTTATCGGCGTTTCTCCAATTCTGGTTTCTGATTCCGATGATCCAGTCACTCCATCCTCCCACACATCCGAATCATTTGGGTGAGATGGGATATTGTACACGTCTCCCCCAAACTCCCTAACATGGATATCGAACTGTCTATCCTCAGTTTTAAGACAAATCCACTCATCAATTCTATTCCATTCATAGCAATCAATCAACAGTCTCGCCACACTGAAGGATTCGCATTGTTCCGTTCGATAATCCAGAGTTTCCTTCGACCACACATGGACAGGGATTCCCATAGCCTCTACCCAGACTCTTCGAGATGGACTCCAAACGAAGTTCCAATGTGGCTTGACCTCATCAAAAATCGATAGTAGTAGAGGGTTGTTTATTGCCAGTTCCAGAACATCTCTAGACTCAAACGTGAGAAGACATCTGAAGGGGCCGACATCATGGCACTCTACTTTACCAGGGCCACTCCATTTCGCCGAGATACGTGCTTCAACCTTCTTGAAATCAATTTGCTCAACACAAACGTCCATTAGGCTCCTCTCAAGTCTTTCTTGTTGGATAGTACATGCCCTTGCCAGAACCTACTTTCTTCTTTCTTTCGAAACTACACCACCTGGATTTGTCGTTTCCTTTGCGTTGCACTGCTTCTTATCCACTTCCCTCCACACTTGTTTGACAATTCCCGTTTTTTGTCTCCAAACCTTCTTCTGTGTTCCTCCTCTGCCAGACACGCCGTAATCTCCGTCCCTGTTCTTGCTAGCAGCAAAGGATCGTTTGTATTTGGGGAAGGACACCACCAGATTCACATTTCCCCATCGCTGGCCTTTCAATCTTTCTATAGCTCTTTTAGCACCCACTGCTTCCGCAAACCTTACAAACACGAATGGACCACCCTTCTCGCTCCTCTGTTTTCTGGATATGTAGATGTCCTTCACGAAGCCATCTCTCCCAAATTCACGGAACAACTCACCTTTCCTTACATCCGTCGGCAAGTTATCAACGAACACAGAGAAACCCCACCTCAGCTCAGACCCTCTGGAAGTCACACCTGGACACCCACCCGTAAGGACCCTCCTAGCACCTGATGCGAACCCCCAGACACTCCCCCTTATTTCTTACGCCAGCGGAGCAGGTAGCCTCACAGTGTATCCCTCTCTCAAGCACCTCTGTCCAGCACACCCCTCGAAAAAAAAATTATTTTTTTAATTTTATTTTTATTGAAGACACTTCATCCATCGAAAGGAAGAAAATTTCACAAACAACGTAAACATCAAACTAAAATATCAAGAGATCAAACTCATCTATAAGGTGACATATATATCAATCTTAATAACAACACCCATAAAAAATATCACCATTAAAATCATTATTATCCATTTAGCATTGCCATCAAAATAACAATAGTTTTGTCAAAAAAAAAAAAAACAATAGTTTTAATAGATAAAAGACAAAAACCCATAATATTCAACGGCTTAACCTTGGTAAAAAGAAAATCAAAATGAAAAATTGGTCAAAATTATAAACTAGAGGGCTATTCTAATTAAATTTAAAGGATTATTTTAATGGAAATCATATTAATTAAATATTTACTTTTTCACTTTGTCAATCCGCTTGCATTAGTGAAGCTTGATTGGTGTGTTTAAATATATATATATATATATATATATATATATATTCTTTAAGAGTTAAATATCAAATTGGTCTATGAAATTTGAGGTTATGATCAAATTGATCATCGAAATTCAAATGATATTAAATTGACCTTCAATTTTTATAAATATGACTCTTGTTGGTTCTTTTGTGGATTTTCGTAAAAAAAAAATACAAATGTGATCATTAATTGACCACGCTTAACTCTAATAAAATAACGTCATGATATGTTCGCGCCAAAACCACACCAAAATTGAGTGTTTGAGGCACTTTGTTTACAAACATTTCATCTCATACGACACATTAAAAGAGAGATTTTAACTTCTTTCACTCTCAAACGACGTCATTAGTCACAACTGTAAATGTGAGCAGGCAATTTAATATCATTTGAATTTGGGGATCAATTTAATTTAATCATAGCCCTCAAATTTCAAGTACGAATTTGATATTTAAATCCTTGTTTAAAGTTGTTTATAAGGGTGACATGCATTGAGAATGGCATTTCATATTGTCATATATATATGAACCCAAATGATAGTAATATCCATTATATTAGTACATTTATATATGTTCTTCAAATGATGGCACCTTAGGTTGCATTTGTTAATCTTCAGATTTCCCACGCTTAAGCACGCACTACCAACTTAAGTATTTCTCTAATTTCAGTATTAAACCCTACTTATACATGAACAAACGATATATATCGGTGTTAAGTTTAAATCTTACAACATTAAAAATGCTTTTTATTGGAATAACTTTTTACACAATTCACTGTTGGATTTAAAGCTAATATATTATAATATATCAATTCAAAATCATTTGATATACCTTTTATTAATTAGATCAAAATTAAGGGTATATAAATTAAAGGTTTAAAATGAACATCAATATCAATATGAAGTGTTAGATTATAGCTTTATTCATGTTCTTCAACTTTTACAAAATTTAGTGCAAATAATTTTCATTATAGGCTTTCTTGTGATTTATTTAATGGTTAAACCAATAGAAATTAATTTTTATAATAAGATATTAAGAAATTAATTTTACTTCAAATAACATACACTTGTATCATTTGATACACACATATATATTTCTTGAATTTAATTTTGGCATCAATAGCTATGATATGTTTCAATTTGGATTTATCAATTTTTACAAGTAATTAATAAGAAGAATTAACCATTTTTGTTCTTGTAAATATGTGATTTAATTCTTGTAATAATATGAGCCTGTCCCCTTAAACACAAACACAAACCAAACAAAAGGAAGAACATGATGGCTACATGCTAACTTCAAGTTTGACTCTTCAACAAAAAAAAAGAAGTAGAGAAACATCTAACTGATTCGAAGGCAAAAAATAAAGATTCTCACATAATCGTAAACATGCTGACTCACCTTGATTAGAATGGTAAAGTCATTAATTAGGGGCGTGAAGTTAGTGTCTAAGGTAATTATCATTCTAGTTATGAAGTCACATCCAACAAATGATCAACATAAAATTTATTAGAATAATTATTCCACATGTGGTTATCTTTTATGCTAATAAAACATTAACGAGACATCAATTAAAAATTTAATATTTGCCGGTCTTAATAGTTAAAATGTTAAATAGCATCTCCAATATTAGTATTTTTAAATTTTATTTTGGTTTTCACAAGATGTCACATGTATATTTATGGGGCTATATATGATTTGAAACTTGTTGCTCCAATATTTGGTCTCAATTTAATTTATAATTCATATAAATTAAAAAAATTAACAAAATTAATTATACACGCAGTATTATTTATATGTATCTTAGCCCAAAAACGTGTATTTGTTATTTCGACTCAGTTCTTTTATTATTATTATTATTTAGTTACACTACGGGCCCTAAAAAACTACATGTTTTACTTAAATTAAATTTATATGTATCTTGGGGTTGGTTTTCTATAACCTCCCTTAGCCCCAAAAACAAAAAATTATATGTATTGTTGTAAAACTAAAGTTATAAAAGAAAGAACTTTTATATAGAGAGAATAAGAGAAAGAGCTATATAGAGTAATAGAATAGAATTCTTATTGATTTCTGAATATGAAAAACTTAATAAACCATAGCCCTATTTATAGCTAAAGATTTACTATGCCTTGAAAAGGAATGAACGGTTACGATTCATTTACTATGCAGCATAGTAACTTGATTAGGAATGGACGACCACGATTGAAAGGACGGTGGCCGTCCCTTATCTCATAACACTCTCCCTTGGACGTCCATTCCGGATATGCCTCATTAAAACCTCGTCAAGAAAAACCATGTAAGACAAAAACCTGACTGAGGGGAAAAGAGTACAATATCCTGTATGATGAGTACTGCCTCGTTAAAAACCTTGTTCGGAAAAACCTTGTGGGATAAAAACCAGATCAAGGGAAAAAGAGTACAGTCTCCCCCTGTTGGTAACATCATTTGATATCTCGCAATTGCCGCATGCCGATTTTGTGTACCAACTTTTCAAAGGTTGACGTCTGGAGTGCCTTTGTAAATAAGTCCGCCAGATTATCACTTGAGTGGATCTGTTGAACATCAATTGACCCTTGATTTTGAAGATCATGAGTGAAGAAGAACTTGGGAGAAATATGCTTCGTTCTATCACCCTTGATGTATCCATTCTTAT
>JASCZI010121014.1:51952-79461 GCA_036250425.1 Stylosanthes scabra | reverse complement strand
TGATGGCTGATTTTAGTATAGACCTAACATAAACCTCTGTGTATATATATATATATATATATATATATATATATATTCGAATCTTGAAAGAAGACATGTTGATTAAATGTGAAATTAATTATAATTTTAATCAATATCATTTTTTATCTTTTTCTTTTTTTATCATTCACTATTTTCTTAATTATATTTATTGACTCCCTATTAGCCTCCTAACATTAATTCCGTAGCATTACTTATGATGATGATAAGATCATTACTATTAAAAAAATTAGCCAAGATTGATTATTAATATAAAAAACTCAATTCAAATACCTTTTTAAATTATTTTTCTTATTTTTATTCTAATTGGTTGATACGACTAATATTTTTTGTATTTTAGATGAGATCCGACTCCAAAATCTCCTATAGTGAAAAGAAATAATATCATATGACTGATATGAGTTAAGTTAATCGACACTAACAATAATGATGTGATATTATTAAAGGAAAATATTGAGTAATTATAGTTAAATAGTTATAAATAGTTATATTTTATATATTTTAATTTTTGTTTGCATTAGTTAATTATTACTATAATAAATATATATTATTAGATATTATACGTATACAATAAAAATGTTATATACCTAAAATTATAAATATTAATATCCAGCATTATTGTTATTAAAAGCAAAAGAGTATAGATAACAGAAAAAAAAAAAAGCAAAAGAGTATGTGCATATGTACAATCAATTTTATTCGTTTTTTAAAAACAAAAAAATAGTATACATTGTTATGGAATATACTTTTTTCTTTTATTTTTATCTCTTACTTTAAATATTCTTTTCAAATATTCCTTTTTGATATTTAATTAACAGTATTATTTCTGATGTGAAAGAAATTAAAAGGGAAAAAAAATTAGGAAGGAAAAGTTTGTCATAATAAACGGGTTAGAAATTTCTACACACTATTAAAAATAATAAAATGAGTCTTTCTAAACATTAATTTATTAGAACCAACATTTAAGAAAATGATGTGCAATTATTAGATAACATATATGTTTTAGGAAGATTATTCGATATTTCGTGGTATATTGATGTTCTAGTATTTTTAACCGTTGATCTTAATCTTTTATTAATTTTATAAAATCAATCAAAATCAATGGTTAAAGGCGCATCGTAATGTACGGGATAAGTTTCCTATGTTTTAAGAACATATAATAAGTAAAAAATTAACAATAAAACTTAATATTTTATGTTTTTAATAAAAAATTAGAGTTATGCTAAGAGCACACTACTAATTTCAGTCACTGTATATAAATACATATATAAATACTAAAATACAAAATCTTAAACAACAATCTCACTTTCATTACACACGCGCCTACTACTTCCGTGCGTGACATCCTAATTCAAACATCCTTCTTTTCCACTCTTAATCAACGTTTAAATAGTGTATTTTTTTTTAGCACAAATCAAACACCCTCAATCTTTCTCTCTCACCCCAACTTTATTCTTCTTTTCATTTTATTTTTTGTTTTATTGAAATTACAAAAACTAAACATAAGTCTTTTTCTCTCTTACTCTTACTTTATTCTTCCTTCATTTTATTTTTTGTTTTATTGAAATTACAGACTTCAATTTTAATAATAATTAAAGCTAATAATTAGAATCTTTAATAAAATAAATATAATAATATGTTATTTAAAATATGATTATAGTTTTTCTTTTTTTAGTGTCAGAATATGAAGTGATAATATTTGAAAAAAAATAGATATAATAATGAGGAGGTTAGAAATGTGAGAAACATGAAACGGTAAATAATAAGATAACAAAGAAACATAAAGATCAAGCTTTTTTTTGGAAGAGAAAGTTTATTTAATTATAATTTTTTTATTAATTTTAATTTAAATAATGTTTGATTAAATTAGTCTTATTTTTAAATTTATATTTGAGTTTGTTTGATTATAATCATAAACGTTAACATTGATTTAGAATATGTTTGATTATAATATAATTTTAAAATATAATTTCATACATACTAAATTATACAATTTTTTTTAACTATGAGTTGAATATTTAATTTTGATTATAATCTTGAGCTCATTTGACTGTAATTTAATTTTTAATTATAATTTCTAGCATGTTTGATTATTATATATCTTTAACAATGTTTGATTATAATAATATAAATTTTGATTTGGATTTCAGAGTTTCATTATTGTTTGAGTGTGTTTGATTATAATAAAAATTTGAAGTGTAATTTAAGTCAGTTAGATTATAATCTAATTATAAGATTGAACTTTGATTTGGATTCCAGAGTTTGATTATTACTTTGAGATTGTTTGATTATAATTTGATTTTGAAGTGTAATGTGAATCCTTTTTTTATTTTAATTTAATTATTGCATCAATTTTATTTATTTATTTTGATTTATTTTTTTAGTTTGATTATTACTTTGAGTCTATTTGATTATAATTAAATTTTGTAATATGATTTAAAATGTGTTTGATTATAATTTAGTTATGCTAAAATTTGTTTATATAAATGCTCTGTGATATAGAAAAAAAATAAAAAAAAATAAAAAGAAGTTGAGTATTAAAAGTAAAACAAATGTGCAAAGAAAGTAAAAAAATAAAAACTAATCATTTGTGAAATATAGATAATTAAAATACTAAATTATTATAATCAAACATTTATAATTAAAAAAAATAAAAAATAAAATAGTCAATGCTGTAAAATAATTGACAATTATCTATTAGTCATTTATAACTTACAACTCTATAATTCTTCCAAATCATAAGATGAGAGAGAAGAATGCTATTTGCATTTATGTAACGTGAATGTGCACTGTACATAATGTGAGAGTACGGAAGTGAGTGATACAAGTTGGTGGGAATGGTGGTGAGCGCGTGATATGTATTTAGAATAAGACAGTATAATTAAATTTGTATACATATAAAAATATCACTGATTTTGGTGTATAAATAAAATTTTTAAATAATTATTTTTCCAAACAAAATAGATAAAGCCTTTCTAAAGAATGTCTGTTTAGGTAATTGGTCCAACTCTGAGAATGGAGAGAGACGTGTGAGATAAAAGTTGGGGGTGGATGATGCGGTGGTGATTATTAAATTATTTGTATATGTGTCGTTTTGTTATTGGTGGTGACGGGGCAAGTGATTGATCCCGTTAGAAATTAGAATGAAGAAAGAAACATGGAAGCTCCAAGTAGAGGGTATAAAAGGGAAGAATGGTTTTTAGCAATGTGCAAGAGAGAAATAAAGAACACAACACTCCAAAAACTGAGTGAACACCTCTTCTCTTCTCCCATTTGAAACCATGGGAAGTAGCAGCAGCAGTGAAGAGCTCTTGAAAGCACTTTACCCTTTTTTCCAAAGTGTTTCTTCAAATTCCCCACCTTCTTCTTCTTCTTCTTCTTCTTCTTCTTCTTCTTCTTCTTCTTCTTTCCTCTTCTCACCCTCTTCCTCCACCACTTCCTCCATAGGCCTCAACAAACTCACCCCATCACAAATCATTCAAATCCAACTCCAATTCCAACTCCAACAGCAACAACTTATGCCTGCTACCACCAACCCAACCCAATTCTGCACCTACAACCAAAACCACCACGAATCCCTCACCTTCCTTTCCCCAAAGAGGGTCCCCATGAAGCACGTGGCCACCACCACCCCCCCAAGCAAAGCCAGAAAGCTTTACCGCGGTGTAAGGCAGAGACATTGGGGCAAGTGGGTGGCGGAGATCAGACTCCCCAAGAACCGAACCCGTCTGTGGCTGGGAACCTTCGACACCGCAGAGGAAGCAGCTTTGGCATACGACAACGCAGCTTACAAGCTTCGCGGTGAATTCGCACGCCTTAACTTCCCTCACCTTAAGCACCATGGCACCCGCGTGTTCGGTGAGTTTGGTGAGTACAAGGCTCTCCCTTCGTCCGTGGATGCGAAGCTGCAAGCCATTTGCGACAACTTGGCTGTTTCTCAGCAGCAGGAGATGATCCAAACAGAGGAGGCATGTTCCTCTGTTGTGAAGGTGGAGCAAGTAGATGAGGTTGCAGCAGCAGCAGCAGAGCCTCAAGATCAAGTAGTGGAGGATTTCAAGGTGGTGGATTGGGATGAATCTTCTTCCCCTGAATCGGGTGTGAGTGTGACGAATCTTTTTGATTTCTCGGATTACTGCAAGTGGGAGGAACCGGTGAGTTTTGGGCTGGAGAAGTTCCCTTCCGTGGAGATTGATTGGGCAGCCATATGAGTCATGCATCTTGTGATTGTGATTGTGCGTGTGTTCCCTTTTTAGCAGTTTCTGCAATCAAGTTTTTGGCATTTGCAGACACTTTAGGGTACGAGTCTTGTTCTAGTTTTATTATTCCTCTTGGTTTTGCGGGTGCTTTTTATTCCTTGCTTAACCATCCATCGCACCTTTAGTTTCTAATCTTCCCTACTTTACCTTCTGTAAAATGTAATTAAACCGTCTTCAATTCCAATCTATTAAGTAACTTATCACTTGTCGTCTTATATTAATTGTGTGTGTATATATAAGTCAAATTTAACTCATGAATACAACATGGATTCATCTGGTGCATCGTACTCTACTAAAGCAGAAACATAAAACATACTATTAGAAGCCGACAAGGAGGAATAAGGCAAACTAGCAAATTCTTTTACTAACAGATTTAGGGTAGTCAATATTACCCAATTTTAGAATTTAGGTTTATAATTCAACAGTGAAGGCTAGACTTTATGATTTAGAGTTTAGGATTTAAAATAAATTAAATAATTTTTAAAATGTTAGCAATGATATATATTACCCAACATATTTCTTTTTAAGGCATATTTAAGTGCTATTTTACATACATGTTGAAACTTGAAACTTAAGAGGTTCAGTATATTTCATATGTCTCAAATGATGACACTATTTTCTTTTTAGATTTTTCTACCCAACTTTAATATTACTAATAAATTAAGAAATTTTGTAATACACATGTATTTTGACAATTAGTTTTCAAATATAAATTAATTAAAAATTATTTAAAATTTTGTTAAAACAATAAAGTATTTTTACCATTAGTTATTAGGTATTTATAAAATATAAAATGAGAATATGAGAAAATGGTGTATAATTTTTTCCCTAAAATATCATTCATAGTATATATTCATATAGAAAATGTTTCACTGTTTTGAAGTCTCAAATAAAAAAACTTATTGAATCGAAAGTAATTTTTTATCATCTTAAGAGCCTCACATATATTTATTCTTGTTACATCTATTTAATTTATAAAAAAAATAGTAGATTAATAACTACTACATTAATACTTATTAATATACTAAACTTGATTAATACTACAATCTAAAGAGAGAGGTAGCTAACATACACGGTGAATAATTTGGTTTTCAATCATCCTTTTTATAAAACATAAAAAAAGGAAAAGTATAGGTAATTAATAATTTTTTAACCAATAAATCAGTCAACAAAAAATAGAACATCTGAAACTGTTTATAGAACATCACAATGGAAGTTATAAAACATCCGAAACCTAAAACAACTTCAGTTAATTTTACATTTTTTTAAAAACATAAAGAAATAGAACATCCAATTTAAGTTATTAACTAATATTGACTGAATTTTTATTGGTTACCTAGCATGGTTGAATAAAATAATAATAATAATAATGTTATTTGAGAGGAGGAAGCATACGCATCAAATCCTGCTAGAAATAATTGACCGCTGCAGCCTGCATGGTGGTGATGGTGAAGGTGAAGTTCAGCGTAATGACAAGTGGGAGCCAAAGTCACAAAAACAAAATAAAAATCTTATTATTCTTACTGTGCGGGCCTAACATAAGGAATTTCGGAAGGCTGTCCCTTTTTCAATTTCCATCCAAAATATATATATAAAAAAGTTACTAAAATTACAAAAAAAATTATAGCATCAAGAATAAAAGAATCGATGAAAAAAAACAATCAAATCTATATTCTTATATTCTTCATCCTCGTCACGCCAAGACAAAGTTAATGAACGCTTCAAGGCCCACAAAAATTAAAAAAAATAAATATCCCTTATTGGGCCCCATGGGCCACCTTCATCGTTAGGAATCCTTCCAGAGGCAGAGCAGAGCTTACTAATTAAAATGTTAATCACATTCCTAATCATCAGCACCTTTCAATCTATGCATGGCTCCCACTTGCTTTCTTTTGAAATTCCTTACTTTAGCTGAAATTCTATTCTGCCTTTATGAATAATGTGAAAAAAGGAATGTGAACGTCCGAAGGAGATGGTGGTAAACTATATATTTATCGCAATCTTAAGATAGATCTTGCTTCAATGCAAGTTGGTAAAAGATTCTGTGGCGTGATGAAGGGATAATAAAGCAGCTAGCTAGATACCAATACCATGCATGTTATTAATTTAAACTGTTTATAGATCTTTACAGGCTTTAATGATGTGGCTTTGCATGCGGTCCTTGCAATGCTGATAATAAGTCAAGTTAAGAATCTTCTTCTTTTTTCATCCAAGCACACCCAAATCAGCATTATAGACGCTTCTACCACTCTTTAAGAGAATAATAATAATAATGTGATTTATAAACTTGTGTGGGTTGCATGTGATATTACAATTAATTAATTTAAGACCATATATATCAAGTATCAAGCATCCATTTCTAATTTCTTTGACAGTTAGGGAAGTTTATGAGATTCACCAAACACTATAATATGGGGTTTAAATTACCTAGCCTTCCTTAACTTCCTATTATTATGTAATTTGGTTGAACTATTCCAAATGGAAAAATGCCACATTCTTGCGCTCCACACGTTTCTATTTATTTTAAGCCATATATATGTTTATTGTAATAGACACTGATTGTTTGGAATGCAAAATACTTTATTATTAATTTAATTAAACTGGGTGAACCATTTCTTCACACTCAATTTAATTTCGTGGTTATCTTTGATTTATGTTTTATCAGAAGATTTAATTTCATGGTTCTGAATTCTGATAGAGAAATCAAACATAACATATATTATTTTGTTTCCATGTTCTTTCGACGTGATCAAACAAATCGGTTGATAAATAAGAAGGAAAAGAGTTACTGAGTGATGGATTAGAAATTAGTTTTTGGGTTAATCCTATTTATTTTTGGGTGAGGTGGATGTTAGATACTGTTGTTACCATTGTGGCCTTTTTCTTTTTTTGTCATACCATTGTGTCAATGGTCCACAGAAAGAGAGACTTGGAGTAGCCCAATACGTAAAGAACTCTTTTTTGTTGTTCTTAGTTAAACCAATTTTTAAGTCAATATCCAAAAACAGGGGGAAAAAAAAAGCAATTATGAAGTAACTACTGACTACCGTGATGACCGTAGAACTTAACCAAAATAGTTAATTTAATTAACTAAAAAATATATTGTTAAACCGTCCCCCATCTTACAAACGTATGCCTTAAGAAAATATTATAGGAGCACAATAAAAAATATTATATTAGAATTTATTAACCACGTCACCTAGCTGAGAAGTTAGCTTGTGTTGTTTAAATATCTAATCCTAAATTCAGTGACGGACCGAGAAAATATTAATAGTGGGGCAAAAATATATACTGAAATTTGAAAATTAGAAAAATTGATGCACACTTTTTCTTTGAAAAATACTTTCATAAATTATATATTTTTTATTTTTCAAAACTTAAATCTCAAAAGTTCTTAATTAAATTATAAATAATTAATAAGTAGTCATTCTAACTAAATCATTTATTTAAATTATTTATACATATATTTAAAAAATAAAAAGTTAAATCAATTGTGCTTATTGATTTCGATTTTTATCATTTGAAACCAGGATTATATATCTGTATTAGAAAAAAACTATATCTATATATGAAAAGTATATTAATCTAAAATAAATAAAATTTACAATAGTTTTTTATTTTTAAAATAATTAAATATTTTTAAATTTAATTTTAATACATTATTATGAGTTTAAAAATTTTATAAATACATTTAATTGTGTATTGTCATATAAAAAATAACTATTATTTATATCAATAATTCTATGTGAACAATTGATTTTGACCAATCAAGTATAACCAAGTGATTTATTTTTATGCTAAATAGAAAATTATTTCGGTGTCAAATAGAACTTTATTTAGGTACACTTTTTTATAGTATTTGACACCAAAATAATATTCTATTTAGCATAAAAATAAATCACTTTGTTGCACTTGGTTGACTAAAACCACTTGTTCAAATAACATTACCCTATTTATATTTATCAAGTGAATGCTCATCAAAAAATGTGATTAAAAAATTATATAAAAATATTTATAATATTAATGTATTAAGAAAAATTTTACTATGAAGACCGTTAAGTGTCTTCTAGTAAAGACAATTGCCATATTTTGAAATTTATCTCTCTAATAATAATAGCATTAATTATACATCAAATTTTAGTGGCACAAATTAACGGTCAAAATTTAATCAAAATATCTATCCCCACTAGAGAATATTTTAATATCTTCACCAAAAATCTCACCATGTATTAAAATTAAAAGTGATATTATTAAATAATTATTCTACTAATAAAATAAAACAGGATATATATTGTTAATAGAACAAAAAATTTTTTTTAAATAAACCTGAACAAGATCATTATAATTTATTATGGGAAGCAATGTTATAAGGGGAAAAATTTATTTATTTATATATAACTATTAATGTTTTTTCAAATCATCACTGGGGCAAGTGCCCCCCTCTATTAGCAACGTGGGTCCGTTCCTGCCTGAATTTTAACCTTGAACCAGTATATATGCAGAAGAAAATGTAATTAAACTACTCGACATCATGTAAATTTGTCAAGATTAGTATACCCTCCTTAAAAAACATATTAGAAATTATTCAAGAGATTGACAACTTCTTTAATTTGTATCAAAATCTTAAACAGCATTTAGGCGAAAAATAAAATAAAATAATATCTTAAACAGCATCATTTAAGGTATGGTAGACTGGTAGACCATGATATTGCATCCCTTTTTCTGTTTCTTCATTATTGAATGTTTTTTCCTTTTTTATTCACAGAAGAGGGAAATCATTTTTTTTTTAAATGTATTTTTAAAGGAAAAATAAGATGAAAGAGATGAGAATAATATATATTATGGGGTTCCCATTCTTTCGTTAACACAATAATTTGGGCATTATTTATTGAATGGGTTTGTTTTGAATACTAGAGATGCGCACAAAGTGCGGTGATAATGAAAGCATTTTACCTAACACATTCCTTAAATTTTATGATTTATAGGAAAGATCATGAATCCATATATTCGATAATTGCTGAGTAGAATATATAGGTGCTGATGATGACTTTATTGGTGACCTTTAATTTTGAAGTCATGAAGAAATATCAGAAACACAAGCCAAGACCTGTATATATACGAAACTACGTTGTTAGTGCGGTAGAGTATCATTACCAATGATTTGACCATATTAAATTTCAACATTGACATGGATAATGAGACCACATGAGACATTGAAATTTGGTATTTATTAATGCAGTTGGGTTTTACATCAATGTCTGCTTAGACTTTACTCACTACATCACATTTAGGGACTCCACTATTAATTAAAACAATCAATTCATATAGCAGCTCATTATGTATTGAAGATTGACTGTTGACTGCTGACTGTTGACTGATTTAATTTTGTCATTTTATTGCTTTTTTAATTTATAGAAAGAGAAAAAACTAACTTGAACAAATTCGTGTAACTAATGTCAATTATTAGATATTGCTTGAGAATGCAAATACATTAACATACCTCACATGCATATCAGCACGTGTTACATACATACATGCATGCTGGTTGTGAATTGAAATTATCATTTATTTCCATTTGAGATTATGGAACAAACTTGCGTTTCTTACAATGTGGAAATGTTTTCCTAGTTGTGTCGCAATATATATAAAGACATGTTTAATAATTTATCATATATAATTAAGAAGGTGCAAGGTATATAGAATATAATTTGGTTACACTGGCGGTAAGTAATAGTGAAGATGCATGCATGCATGATACATGTGGCCCTCTCTATTTGGTGAGGCAGCCTCATTACTTGTTGAAAGAAAAGGAATCTGATGCCGAAATGCTGATTTTATGTACATTCAGTCATCAAGAGAATGATGATCTCCATCACAATCCCCATCCCCACACCTTCCAAATCATTTATTTTCTGCTAATTTTATTCAAGATTATTAGAATTGAAATTAGATAACCTAATTCAATCCTTTAAGACGTGAGAGATGCCTCACACTTATATTTTCAGAAGAGTTCATATTCTTACTTAATGTGAAATTTGTAATAAACACAATCTCATGCAATACCAGCGTTTGGAAGGTCATAAAAGACAAAACTGGCCGCTGCCTTCTTCTTATTATTAACCCCAAATAATCTATATATATGTGGTCAAAAAGATTGTGATTCTTGATTAAGACAACTCCTTCTTCAAGTCTTTAGTGAACATTATTTAAACAACTTTTGATCAATACTCTTTTACTTCAAATTTATTATTATTCATTCAACTCAAATATCATTTGATTATTAGGATGGAAGTGTAACCTACTTAAATAACATATGGTAAAACATTTCATAAATAACTTGTTTATTGGATAATTACATAAAAAATATAAAATAATCGTATCTTTTTTAAACCACCATAACGATTGAGTTCTTAATATGTAAATATAATAGCTGTATTACAACATTCTTATAATATAAGAGCATCTAATAATAATTTTGCCGAGATAGAAGTGTAATTATTAATGTGGGAATGGGTACCATCGGTTGCCATTATCTATTGGGTTTATAATGGAGTGCTAGTTTGGTATACTTTGAATCAATTCCCACTTCATTTGAGGAAACACAATTTTTTGACCAATGATCACTCATATCAATCATACACATATGCCAATGTATAATTTTCTCAATTATTCAAAGTTCGAACCAATGCAAGTTGAATCCTTGTTAGTTAAAGTTGGCTCTGAAATCTGAAGTATCAAAGACACGAACAAATCCAGTCAAACGGGGAAAGGAAAATGGACCATTATTTAATTTGTGTGTGAAATTCAATATTATTATATATTAGCGCCATTGGTTTCATTTTAAAAACTAAAATATACGGTTTGATCGGGATATTTTTTTTTGGAAGTATCGTGAAAGATTTATAGGTGTTAAAAAGGAACTTAAACAAGTGTTTCAGAAGTAGTTTTCTCTAGTAGTAGTCAAATATAAATTTGTAGAATCAAAACTATGGATCTCCTTATAAGATGGTAGGGTGGTATATTTATAAGAGATTCTGACATTAAAATTAGTAATAGCTAAACGTATAAATTGTTCTATGGACGTATGTACTAAAATTTAGTTTTTAAATTAATCACTATATATTTAATTATATTTATTAATTTAAATTTATTTATAGTAGTATATATTTTTTATAAAATATTAGTAGCTTATTTTTAACATACACATGGAAGGATGATAGTAGTAAATTAAAGGAATCGCGGTGGACAGTACTGGTGACTTCTTTAGTTATTTTCGTTCAAATTGAATGAGCCATCTATTTAAAATAACAAAATTCAATGTATAAATGAAATTTCAAGCTTTGATTAAGAAAGCTAAGTGAAGCACAAAACAGCAAACACATACATGGAAGAAATATATAAATATTTTACGAGAGAGAATTTATACTCTGTAGTCTGAAGGATACGTTGGATTACGGTAATCAGTAAACGGTGCTGGTGGATATCCAAAGGAATTTTAATTTCTGACCTTACACGCACAAATATTATTAAAGGTGAAAATGATGAGGTTGGGTCTAATAATATCAACTTGTTTAACTTGCCAAATATAGAATGGACTACTAGGTTTAGGTTATATACATTTTGCAATTTTGTTTAGCTACTTATCTGACCTACATAATTTGATTTTTGCAGATTGTGACGGGTTCATCACTTCCACAACTTATTTTAGTTTTATTTATTTATTTTCATCGTTTGATGTATTATACGGTCAAACTATAAGCTAATGACTTGTTATTATATCCTGTCATTTTCATCTATTTTAAATATATTTAGGTAATTTAATGAAACTAATAATGGAGTGAACCTACAAAAATAAATTGACCTACTTTATTGTTTATTCTCTCTTGTTTTGTTTTTCTTTGCCCCCTGTCTAGTGTCTACTCTTCTCTTTTTACTTTAGGTGAATTAGTTCCCTGTTAACCCATGCCATCAAACTCTTTATCCTTTCTTTCATATATACGAATTATTGTAAGAAAATTAGTGCATTTTTCTTAATGCTTTTGATATTATATTCTACGGAAATGTGAAAAAAAAAAGAATACTTTTTAGTCAAACATTTCCTTTTACAGTGCTTTTAAAAAATATGTCCTTAAACTTTATGACATAGGTTAGCAAAAAATACATAAATATTTTATAAGAAAGAAATCCAGCAGTACTTAAATCTTCATTTACATAAATGCATGGGTTTAGCTATCATTATGTGCCTTAAAGACGTATATATATTCATTAAGATTACTCTTAGTAGAAATTTAGATATTGTAGTATTTTATACAAACTTAATTTTTATTTATTTTTGAGTAACATTAACATTATATATGACAGATAAATCCTAAATACATTGATTGATAATGATATCTTCTAGGATCTAATTCAGTTGTGAGGAGAGCAAGACAGCTTCTTCCATCTGAAATTATTTAATCTAATAAACACTAAAAACTTTATCTTATGAATAATATATAGCAGCTAGGAGTAATGTTTAAAATTGTAATCCTTCTTTTGGATCCGATTAATGTCTTAGGTAGCCAGATTTGGCATTGTCTATTAATAAATTGTCATTTTAATAAACCTTTAATTTTTGCTTTCCTTAAATTTAAGAAAGATAATAAAAAGATAAAAGTTGGAGAGGTTTCCTCGTAACACAGGTTATGAAATTCATTCCATTTACATCGAGGCATAGTAAGCACTTAAAGACAAAGCTGGAAAGCAAAATATATATTATATTATAAATTTAATTGGTAAAAGTGACGTTAAACCATGTGGAAGTGCATCACTCCGACCTGGAAAGGTCCCATTTTGTCACATCTCTCAAATTGTTTCCGTTAAAAAATAGTTGATGAGGCTTGAGAAGTTGGATAGAGATACTCTTAATCATGATAAACCAAAGCAAATATAAAAGATATAAAGGCAAAGACAAATTTTTTTTTTAAAAAAAAAGGCTTCTAACCCCTTATCTATCTATCTATCTATCTATCTATATATTTATCTGATGAGTCCTTTATGCACTTGTTTCAATAGGCATCGCAAACAAACCTATCGACTCCAAAAAAAAGTACAAAGAAATGTAAATCAGATAAAATTTGAAGTCTCGGGCAAAAGATGTGCGCAAAAGTATATAATAAAAAAAATGAAGTGCCTTCAACCTCAATAGCACTGACAGG
This sequence comes from Stylosanthes scabra, assembly GCA_036250425.1. NCBI lineage: Eukaryota > Viridiplantae > Streptophyta > Magnoliopsida > Fabales > Fabaceae > Stylosanthes > Stylosanthes scabra. The sequence goes on along the minus strand of JASCZI010121014.1, from coordinate 65,969 downwards.
TGTTCTAAAAAATTAAAGTATGCGACAAAATTGGAATGATTCTCCTAATAATGTGGTGATTTGAGATCACCCAAACGTTGTGGTTAGTTATGAATATAAAACAAATTAAATCTATCTAGATAAGTGCAACATTAATTTCGAGATATATGCAAGGGGATAAGAACTACTGGTGAGCTCTAGTCCTCTAGATTAATAAAGGCAACGAGGATGCATGGATTAATCCAATAATGTTATTAAAGTGCAAACTATGCATGAGTCTATATAGCTATAGATAGTGTTTGACATTATTTATTTCTAAAATGTCCCAATCTATGGGTCACATACAAAGTTAATTAAAGGAGTCCATATCCAAAACCTATTAACATTATTATTTAATTCTTTTTCCCCTAGATACTAGATAGATATCTTTGCCATTCAAATTTAATCACAATGATGTCATTCCTTTCAAGGTCACTAGAGGAATAATATAAATCTCATTTTCTTTTAGAGCTTGGGCATAAATAAATCAAGAGGAATACTAGGTGTATACCAAAATCAGCCACCAAATCAACCACCAATATATAATACGCATTGAAATATTAAATACACACTAAAAATGAGTTAAATTACATATATATTTTATATTTCAATGTATATTATATATTAGTGACTGATTTAATGACTAATTTTGATGTGCAAATAAAATTATTCAATAATCAAATAGCCGCAAGTAGAAGATAGAATAATATGCTACCTATTGCTGATCTCGTAAAAAAGATTATGTTATAATACATTTACATGCTTATTCTAGATATCCACTGTGTATGTAAACAGTACAGATATGCTAAGATTATATTAATTAATGTACGTTAATTAAGTAATAGCTAAAAGTAGCTCCACGCGCAATTTTATCATAGTCATAATCATATACTTTTGAGGACATCAACACGATCACAATCATATTTGTATGCATATATAATAATACTACTCTTCTAATTAAGCACAAGCTAAGTAATTTTGGTATGCTTCAGATAGGATAGGATGGTACTGTTCCCATATAAGGAGGCTATTTTAATGGTGCCTTATTGCATTGTTTAGTTTAAAATGAGCTAGCTTTCCACAATCTATCTTCCTCAAATATTATATTAAAGCATAAAAAACTTTTAAATGAAGAACTGAAAATTACGAAGGTACGAAGGTAATTATTTAGGTACTTACTCTAAGAGAAAGTATACAGAGATAAAGAATGATGAATTAAACTTCGCGGTGATCCCCTCTTCATTTTTTTTCTTTTCATTTTTCTTTTACTTTTTTCTTTATTTTGTGCTTTACTATGTATTATCTGCACAAGTTTATGCTCTATGTGAATAGGCTCCATTATTTATATGAAAATTTCTTCATATAAAAATGATGGATAAGGTAGGGGTGTTAAGGGGACAGGAGTGAGAGAAGTCTACCTACTTCTTGTCCCCATCCCCTAAATTTCTCTTCATCCTTTCCTATTTTCTGATAGGAAGAATTTTTGTCCCCCTTTTCATTTTTCAATTCCTCACAAATTCTTTGTTTTTCATCTTCCTTTAATAATTTTAATAGAAAGTTTAATAAGAAATAGTAAAAAAAATATTTAAAATTTAATATTTTATCCAAAAAATAAAATAAAATAATATAATAAAATGTAATATGACTAAAAAATATATTAAAAAAATTAATCAATAAAAATATTTGTGGATTGCAAGTATGTACTAAAAATTAGTGCGAGTTGATTGTTAGTATATACTAAAAATTAATCAATAAAAATATTTAATTGTTCGAAGAATTTTAAGATGGGACTATGGCTGATTCTCTCGATCTCTACGCCTACCTCAGAAAAATTTTACTCCATTTTCATTCTTATTAAAAAATTTTAAGGTTGAGGTCCTATTTAAATTGGTACCGTCGGAATCCCCATTTTATGGAGATTTTTGACACCCCTACACTAAAGAAAATGAGGTGTCAAAAGTTGAGGCATGGCAATTTGTCAAGTAATTATGGGAGGAAGAAGAGAAGAGGTGGTCCGATCCACGTATCTTTAGCTTTTAACCGAAAGTGCAACTGATTATTGATGCCGGTTTATGGTAGTTACTATATGGTTTGAAATTCTATATATCATCTCATGTTATTCCCCATCAAACAAGAATATTTGTGGTTATCAATCTCCCTCATACAATCAGAATCTAAACATTATTATTAAAGCTACACATACTTTCTTTATTTCTCCCATTCTTTTAGTGCCACAACGCGGAATCTATAATTCTATATCATTCCAACTTCAATGTAATTAATTATTTTAATACTTTATGCTCCAATTATTAATTTCTTCCTGCAATATTCATCAGTTGTGATGAGTTGAGTTTTAAGCTAAAGATATTTTATTAATTATTTTTCTACTAATCCGAAAGAGAATAAATTAAAGAAAGATGGATTATAATAATAAAAGAGAGATTGAGCTAAAAGAAAAATTATTGTAACCACTTCAGACGGAATAAAGTGTTAAGAGTCTTAATTAATTGGAGTCACTGAGTATTTTGACGATGGAAAATATTGTCGGATTTCAACTCACACTAATTTGTGTATTATTAGAATAACTAAAATATTATTTTTATTCTTTTTTTCATGTCATTTTAACTTCTTTTTATTTTGTCGTTCTATAATACTTAATACCTGTTACTTTTATTGAATTGTCAAATATATCCTTCATCTACAAGAACCTTGAAAAAGACAAGCCATGTGCCTTCTCTCAATCTCTCCTCTTCACCATGAGAAGGGTTTCTTGAAATTTCCAGATTGATGATTATGTGTCAAATGTACACATCTCCTTGTCGATGAGAGCACATTCATTCAATTTGCACCTTGAAAAAGTAGGGTGTTGAAATTCAAACGGCTTCAAATTAAAACCGTTCATCCAATCTAAATCAAATTGAAAACCAATCTAATCAGCTTAGAACCTAAAAAATAAAATTTCAGAATATGATTTGAGATTTAAAAAAGAAAAAGAAGTGGAATATAGAAAATTACAGTAATTTTAATTTCTGAAAATCAAAATAAAATTAAGAGTCTAATTTATTCCAGAATAAAGATATAAATTGGGCATAAAAGAGAAATAAAGAGAAGATAAATGATTTATTCTTTATCATTATTATTATTATTCAATTATTAGAGAATTAGCGTAGTTGTATACCAAAAAAATATATGTATGTTGTATAGGGACAAAATGCAGTTAATTATTATTGTAAATGATGCGGTGGTCATGTCAATTGGGTGTTAACTGTTAAGCAATACTTGATGTGGTATGATTATGAAAGGTTATGAAGCGGAATTGAAATTTGTTTGTAATTTTGCGGTTAGTTAGTTATGGTTTGTTGAGATGTGGGAAGTGGGTCTAACTGTAGGTGGGCCGACACCACACAGTGCGCTCTCTCCCACGCGCAATTTCTGTGTGGGCCAGTGGGCCACTGGGCCTCTTCCTCTTCAACATTCCCATATTGCACTTATCTATCAATCCTTCTCCCTTCAATTGCTACGTAGCAGAACCAACCATGTATTAATCCTGAGATTTTAGTGAGGTGCCACCAACATATATTACTATCAATTATTAAAATTAAATCCACTTGCTTAATAATATTCTCTATTTTTTTTTCTTTGTTCTTGCTTGGAACATATGTTAATTAATTAAGTATTTTACAAAGTAGATATCTTTATCAATTAGCACGTGGTATATATGTCGCGCCCACTTTACTTCTTGACAGCCACCCCATGCATATTGACTATGATGACGTCCGATTTTTACAAGGCAGCCGCAGGCACATTTCTTCTTTCATTTCTTCATATTTGCAATTCTCAATTGACCTCAACTCACCCAAACCAATCATCATATCAATATCCAATATACAGTAAGCAGCTTTTACTTTTTTAAATGGTGGGGTCTCCAACTCCTTCTTCTTCTTACAAGTTATTTATATGCTTCGTTATATTATTATCCATATAGTTAAGCCTAATAAGTTTTAATTCTAATATGATATTAAAGTTTATCAAATTTTATGTTATTAGGTTATTCACCAATTTATGTTTATACTCTGGACGATTATTCATAGGCGTGACGGACTGTATTACAAGTCCTACATCTATGATGGGTATAGACTCTTGAGTGAATATAAGTGTATGTAGAGCCGTCAAAACGAGTTGCGACTTGTAATTTTAATTAAAATATGTTAAAATCCGATATGTGAATAATTATGATTGCACCGAATCAGTGAATGTTATGTCTAGCTAATCATGCATGCATCAAGGCAATGAATGAATGAATTTCATATTCCTCTATCTGCTAATTAGACAAGTATATATACGTAGGGGACTGGAATATGTCAACGAATATAATCAATATGAAAACCTAATTTATTGGGTGCGTGTTTAGTTTGGCACTCAGATCATGGAAACAAACAAGGGGAAAACAATGAAAGCCATTCATCATAGTTTGGTGTATATATTGAAGCATATTAAAAGATGAAGTGCTTTTAGAAAATGTTCCAGTATTTTTTTTTCTGGCGTTGACAATTCAGTTCGAGCCATGTGATAATTATAATTAATTAAAAAGAGAGAGAATCGAATCAAATGCCATATGATGATCGATACTAGTAATAATAAAAAGAAGCCGAAGAAGATGAGTATACATTGATACGAATCTTATATATAAATATAAAAATAAGTATATATATTTGCCTCGAACTGCATGAAACATTTTGATTTACTATGTACGTATTTAAGCTAGAAAGAAAGATGAAAATGAAGGAGTGGACATGCATGCACACAGTGTCTGGCTAGCAGCAAAAGAAAAGGGGGGTGTCTCCTGTGTCCAATTATATATATATATAATGAGACTAAAATCATGTGATATTCGGTTTATATTGGACTTATTGTGAGTGTAAGAATCAGCATCAGCCGACCATGGTAACACAGAGCAGGTTTTGTTGTTATAAACGATCCATGATTGATCAAGTAGCCACATGGGATGTGGCTTCTTTCTTCTCTAAACCATTCATTTGTTTGGTTCATGTCTTGTTCATAAATCATAATGTAGCCTAAGGTCTACACGTGTAGATGGAATAAGAAATAAAAAGAAATTAAAGGTGAACAAAATAAGAAGACACGTGGAGTGTGTTGTTGTCCCTAGGGAGTTAGGGTACCCCTAAGAGGTTGAAGAAGAGACACGTTGAAAGTAAGGAGTAAGGAGGGGTGAGGGCTTAGGGATCCGTGGATGTTTGTTGTTGGGTAGGGTTCAAACACTTTACTGTCCTTCTACATTAGGACACACACGCAAAAAGACACTCTCAAACCCGGAACTCACCCCCCTTACCTTGTAACAGAAAAATAGAAATTTCATGTGCCCTCCCCCTCTACACACCCATTATTATTATTAAACCACATCCTATTAGCATAAATTACTTAAATTGCTTAATTTTTTAGTTTCGAATTCAAAATTTACAACAGAGGCATATATGAATAAAAGATATAATCACGTCAAATTTCATAAAAAGAGCGTTCAATAAAACATAAATGAATTCTAAATTTATCGTATCTAGAATATTTTTTTAAAAAAATATTATTATTAAGCTACCCTATCTGTACGCTTAGTTACACGGGATCAATGCTCATTCCTCGCTGCTATTACTATTATTTACCATATTTGCCTCCCATAAAAGCAGTAAAACACTGAAAACTTTATCACATACTTCATGACAGCTGAAACTAAGTAGGTTAATTATATTACAAATTAAACCCTTCCCTATTTTGAGTATATATCCCTTTATTCAGGAGGAGAAATGTCTTTTCAACTCAACCTTTTTCTTTTTAATGTATATATATTGAGATATACGTAAATTAGATATATACGATGATTTATTTAGTATAGTTGAAATTTTATATATGTATTTTTTAAAAAATATAAAATAAAAATGATGTAACTTGCATACATGATTCTTTGTAATAAATCATAATCAACCATACAAAGTGTATAAAAATAGTCACATTATATATAAAATATATGTTAAAACATAAAATATGTATTGAAAATAAATTAAATAATATTTTATATTTATACATAAATAAATATAGTTTCTAATTTTTATTAGGCACCTACACTTGCATTGCATTAATGGAAGTTTGTCTAATGTTCAACTAAAGTATGACATGCTTTTTAACTTGGAATTTTGAATAATAATAATAATATCTTCGTGTTGTTCGTGATAGATTACGTATTTAATTAGACTATTTTAGGATCTTTAAAGTGACAGTGTTCCATTAAAAAAGTACTTTAAGTATCAAAATCGTATACATACATACTTCTTCTCTTTTATATAATAATATATAATATAATTTTTATTTTAAAATTTCTCTATACTCACAATTTCACTATATTTAGATATAATGTATATCTAAATACACTATTATGTTATGAATGCACCTTTTTAAAAGATGAATTATACCTTTTAAAATTAATATATACAATAATTATAATTAATCTTTCAATTGTTTATTTGCGTTTGATTTTTTCAAAGATTATAGGTTAATTATTATTGTAATGGTGGAGGGTGTGAATCAAGTAGGCCTTTGAATGGATCCGTGGAAAGCACCTAATACTATAACTAAGTGATGCACAGAGCAAAAATCTAACAGCCTTACTTTTTTTTTTTTTCGTAAAAAAGGGAAAAAGATGAACCAAAAGTTAATGAAATAATTTTACAGTCATCATGTATCTAGAAGTCAAGACATACCAAAAAAATGTATCTAGAAGTCATCATAAATAGGCCTCCGGTTTTGACTAGTTAATTATTGAGGTTGAAAAAAGGTCTCCAACACATGCATGGATGCGAATAAGACCGATTTCAAAAGGAATAATAAATGCCTTCAAAGATGCCCTAATAAGGAGAGCATATACTAATACTAATTATATTGAACTTAGACATACATGGAGTTTTAATTAAAGAAATCAGAAAACTATGGTTGCATGTGAAAAAAGTCTGAACGAGACGACCCATATATATCTAGTAACTAGAAAAGGAATCTCGTGCTCTTATTAGGTTCGTCACCTTTTATTTATATTTTTAAATTAGCAGAAAGTACCCGACATTTAAATTAAATTAGGCTTGAATTGCTCTGCCGAGTGCCGAGAGTTCTTTAATGAATGAATTAATTAGGATTCATTTGCATTAAGAAATAAAACTTGGCATGCAAGGAAACCCCATTGGTCAGTGGTCAGCAAATACTGTGGCTTTTTCCTTCATACAATTAACTCTGCTGTATGTGCACGCAGCTACCTACGGTTGAACAATACTACACATACACATGCCTTTAACGTAACGTATATATATAGTGCCTTTAACCTGTCTAAATTTCCTTTTTAGACACGAACACAGAACCAAGAAGGACAAAAATTAAGGAAAGCGTGTAATGATGGTCTTTTTCTTTTGACAAAAATTGCATTTTATTATTGTTTAACAGCTTGTTAGTAGGAATATATAATAGTTTGAGCCACGCCAAAAAGAGTTGTGGAGGAATTGTGCTTTCTCTTGTTATATTTTTAATTTGACCAAAGACCAATGTGGCATGAGAAAAGAAAATTAAGGTATGGATCTAGTTGTCTGAAAACATTCATTAATAATAATGTATGCATCAATGCATGTGTGAAGAAATGTGAATGGTAACTAATCGAAGCTAGGTGGCCGCTGCTCACTTGCTTGGGGACTGCAAAATTAAAATTGATACGCCACATACGCTGCAATGGACGACGCGTGTTCCTCTTCTGATCATTTTTTTTTTATTATTATTTCATGTGGCTGGTCATTGGTCCATCATGTGCTTCCTTCTAGCTAGCATCTATATATTGCCAACAACAATACAATGTAGCAGGCAACCAATGCCTATTTGCTGGAATATTACACTAACATTATTCTTAACATTTTTCATTTTTTTCCCCTCTAAAGTATGTACTTCTTACATTTGAATAATTCAAACGCCTAATGATGCGTACTCTCACCTACATGCAACACTAATTAATAGGGTATTATTAGCAGAGAAATCCAATCCGAAATATATATATATATATATGCCACTTCTATCACAATGCATCCAAATTGAACATAACAAGCATCTTTTGTTATTACATCAATATATAACAATCATCAGAACTATTTTATATAGGTGTATGCTTGCACGATGTGAATTAGCTAAATGTGAATGATGAGTTACAAAACTGCACTTAAGTGTCACGGACGAGGAAGGTTATTTAATAATTAATTAATTTTTTTTTATTCGGATAGTCTCTTTCATTCGGAATTTTGTTATAATGAATAGTCAACATCGATCTTTCCATAATATATACCTTACACACATGGCAATATTATAAATTCTTTATATAAAAAAATCACACATAGAGATTAGATGCACTGATAATTTCATTAATTTGTTTGAATTATATATAAAATGATCTTAAATAAGCAAAGGTGGTAATTTTGCATGATGACAACTTTGATAAATTTTCATTTCTATTCTATTTCGCCACCACTGCTATGCTCTTCAGTATTCACTATAGAGGGATGACCAATATATAAAATCAAATGTTTGCTTAAGAAAGCTAGATTATTTTTTTTTTAAAAAATTAAAAAATATAGAGCATGGCGCGTGGATTAACTAATTTACCTTATATTATGCAATTAGTATTATCATAATACTTAATATGTTAAATCATTAAATAACTACATTATTGTAATTTAGTTTAATTTATTATAAAAAGAATTTCACACTGAATAATATTTACTTGAATGAAGTAAAAACTGATGGCTAATCTGTCTAAATATAATTATTGTGATCATAATAATTAATGTAACGGCATCCATCAAAATGTGTGATATTGATGGTGTGTGTGCGTGACCCTGCAGAGTTGCATGTAATTAGAAGAATAGAGATGCTGAAATGCCCGCAGCTGCTGGTATTTGTGGTTCAATGTACCTGGTTTTAGTTGCGAGCTGCTTGTTTCGTCTAATAGTTAATATTCCATGGGCGTGGTTCGTCTACTTCCACAAATATAGAACTGTTAACTGTACACAAAAAGCATACCATGTATATATATATGTGCATGCCTCCTTATGCCTTGTACATTGTTAATTTCTATACGTCTTCTAAAAATTATATTATTCTTTTCAATAAATTTATTTTGTACACTTTAACACATACGTGAAATATCATGCACTTAACTAATTTAATATACAGTTAAAGTTTGAATAAACATAATTTGTTAAAAAAGAATTAGATATACTCTAGAATTATATAAGTAGTTTATTAGAATTTACTTGTAATATATATATATATATATATGAAAAGAGATAATTTATTCTGAAAATTTCAAAATAAATATAAATATATAAAAAGTACTAGGTAGTAGAAGCTGTTTTTATGCAGAGAAATATGTAAAATGAGCTTCCCATGTTAAGCATATAGTTTAGCAGGCCTCTGTTAGTGTTGAAAGGCCACTATACGGCCTAATCAAAAGCCACTTATGTTATACAAATTAATACTGCTTTTCAACTTTGCTTTACTTTTCATATGCACGCATGTTGGCATTTAAGCGGATATGTATTATTAAATAAGAGTAAAAGAAATAAAGAAAGAATGGAATTAAAAAACCAGTTGTGAAGAAAACTACATATATAAAAGTGTGAAATAATAGATAAAGAAAAAAAGTAGGTAAAATGTATTAGGCGTTTTCATGTTGTTATGATTGAAATATTAAAATTAATTGACATTAATAGGATTGAATTATAAGGAATTTGTTTAGACATAGAATGGAAATAAAAGAAATTCCAAAGAAATAAACACAAGAGGAGTATGAATGGTGGTTGAATGCAAGGTGGCAAAAACCGGTATAAAAGAGTCGGCTAGGGGATGTCGGCCACGTGGAGAGATGTGATTTTGTAGCCGGAAAAGAAAGAGAGAGAAGAGGGGAAGGGAATTACGAGAGTGAGTGTGGTAGTTAATTGGTTTATTGTAAATTTAAATTAAGAAGGAAAATTGATGAGTGGCTTATAAGTCCCCCTGTAGATATGGTGTCCGGAGAGAGAAGAGAGAAGAGAGAAGAGAGAAGAGAGGAGAGAGGGTAGTGGGTGGGACCATGGGGATATCGGGGAGGTTGTGGGGGCCTCTTTTTGCAAAAGGAGTTGCGGGTCCCACATCCACTCCCACCAGTGAGTTTTGTTTTGTTTCGGAGCATCTCCTGCTATAAATCCAAGGCAGGGGCTATCCCCCTTTCCCCCCCACATACACTTGTTCTTCTTCTTTTCTTCCTCTTCCTCTTGTACCTCCTATCATCATAACATAACAAGAGCTAGTTTTAGAATCGATGACGCAGCAGCAGAATGTGGTTGTGGCCGCGGAGGACATTAAGAGGGCCCAAAAGCCACCGGCCATACCGGGAGGGTACATTCCCATCCCAAGGAGGAGTGTGCTGAAGAGCCTTGAAATCAACGGTCCTGAAAGGATCAATGCTTGGCTTGACTCTATGAGAGCCTCCTCTCCTACTCATCCCAAATCATCATCCACTCCTTCTCAGATATCTCAAGACCACTCCTCTTGGATTGTGCGTGACAACATAACTATATCAATTTAATTAATCAACCAAATAATAATAATAATCTCATGTATATATGTTGTGAATTGTGAAAGCAGCTTAACCACCCCTCCGCACTAGACATGTTTGACCAAATCATGGATGCATCAAAAGGAAAGAAAATCGTCATGTTCCTCGACTATGATGGCACTTTGTCACCCATAGTCGACGACCCCGACCGCGCTTTCATGTCCGATTCGGTATGTATATATATTTAATTTTTATCATCACCCATCATGATGAGAAAAATAAAACAATAACACAAACTACTATACTGCCAACCAGATGAGGAAGACTGTGAGGAAGCTTGCAAGGTGTTTTCCTACTGCCATAGTTACAGGCAGATGCAGAGACAAGGTACACACACTAGCTACTGCACTTGCTATCTAGTTTTGGTTCTAGTAGTAAAAGGTTTAATAATTCCGTGTTGGTTAAATGTGACAAATAGGTATATAACTTTGTTCGCTTGGCGGAGCTATACTATGCTGGTAGTCATGGCATGGATATAAAAGGCCCAACAAGAACCTCCAAATATAACAAAGTAAGCCACTCACTAACTCACTCCAACCCTACATCTTTGCTTACACACACTCACTTCACACTTATTCGTTTTTATCATCTCATTTGCAGGACACAAAGGCAGACCCTGTTCTTTTTCAACCTGCCGCTCAATTTCTTCCTCTCATAGATGAGGTATTTATTATTATTTCTTTCTTTCTCTATTAATTCATTCAAAACGAAAAGAATAAATAAATAAATAATTTGTTTCGTACCAATATAATTGATTTTCAGGTGTACCAACAGTTGGTTGAGAAAACGAAATCAACTCCCGGTGCCAGGGTGGAGAACAACAAGTTCTGTGTCTCTGTCCATTTTCGATGTGTTGAGGAGAAGGTAAAATAATTAATCAAGTAGACAAAGCCAGAAATGAATTTTTATTTCATTAATTACTGACACAAAGTTATTCTTGTTATGAAATTGGAAATGGGAATATTGATTATTGTTGTAACGAAAATGCTGCACAGGAATGGAGTGAACTGGCACAACAAGTGAGATCAGTGTTAAAGAAGTACCCGAAGCTTCGTCTTAGCCAAGGGAGGAAGGTGGGCCATGCTTCTCTTTTTTTACTTTTTATTTTATTCTTATTTGTAGCTTATATGGTGGGGTATTATGTGATTTAGTTATTATTGGCTTTGAGAAGACGCATAAAATTGTGATATCTGGGATGTCTCACTTTCAATGTTATTTCTTTATTATAATACATACAGGTATTGGAGATTCGTCCTACTATTAAATGGGACAAAGGCAAGGCCCTTGAATTTTTGTTAGAGTCTCTCGGTCAGTACTCACTACCTACTTTAATTCTTCCATTACCTTCTTTCTTCTCCTAATATTAATTCACAACAACAATAATAATAATTAATTAATATCTAATATTCAACGTAAACATCCCATCAGATCAGTTTTTTTTTAAAAAAAATTAATATCTAGATAATGAATCGCTTTCAACAGGATTTGCCAACTGTAGTGATGTCTTTCCCGTTTACATTGGGGATGATAGAACCGATGAAGATGCATTCAAGGTAATTTAATTATATTTGTTGACCACACCGTGTGTTTTACTTGATTATTATTATTGTTTTAGAATAATTACAACTAACTTAACGGTTCTTTATTATGATAAACAGAAGTTGAGAGACAGAGGACAAGGTTTAGGAATTCTTGTCTCGAAATTTCCGAAAGACACTAATGCATCCTACTCTTTGCAAGAACCTACTGAGGCAAGCATATCATTTCTTTCACTTTTTTTTGTTTTTTCCCCAACCATCATTCTGTACGCTAAATCTGATTATTTATTGTTTACTGTTATCTCATGCAGGTTATGGACTTTCTTCAACGTTTAGTGGATTGGAAGAAAGAATCCCTGCGAGCACGTTCCAGGGTGTAAATTCACTTATTATTAGAGACCAAGTTATATATAAATATGTTACATTCCTGCTGTGGCTTTTAAAAACAAATCAAGTTTAGCTACGGTGGGATATATAGGATTTTTTTTTATATATATATAATGGTAATTAATGTTTATGCTGATGAGATTAGAAGAAAGAAGAAAAAATGTAGGGGAAAAGAAAGACACAATGTCTTTCGTTCTGAGTTTTAATCAGGTCTACATTGATGTAATTAGGGGGAGTAGTAGTACTAGTACAGGGGATAAAAAGACTATTTAGCATCAGATGTAAGTCTGAATGGGTTAAAGTTGTATTTGATGTGATTATTATTACTATTAATATAACCTCTACCTCTGTATCAAGTTATGTATATGTTTATTATTATTATTATAATAATTCAGTTTGCGACCTCGTACGGATATTTTTGTTTTCTTTTGTAAAGAGAACATTGAGAATACCGTCGTTGAACACCATTTGTTAAGGAAACTCGGGACAAACAACATTGCTGTAATTACTAAATTATACGCACGGATAAAGATATTAAATGACTATGGATTATGACATGTTGACTAAGCCCATGAAAGTGATCTATGAAAGAACTAAGCATGAAAAGGCTTGTGAAAATCACACAAATATTAATGGACATTCCATGTTGATGAGATTTGGATTAATTAATTATGCAAACTACTGAATTCACTGTGGCTTAGTAAAATTAAAGTGAATGTAATACTAAAATATGTATGTATAGTGCGGTGTCGAAAGATGGCATGGGTACCCTCCATTCCAGAATGATCCACTTGTGTATTGTGGGGAGCTAGGACCACTTAGTTGCACGTGCATTAGTAATGACAAGTTCTATATATAGAGAGAGAATTGCAATAGCAGGATGATCAAAGGACTTGCTATCCCAGTAAGTAAGTAGATATCCTTAATGTAAAGATAAGATGATCGTAGCCATCAATGATTGGATATACAATGAGATTCAGGTAATAAGGGGGGCCCCTTCAATTCACCCTTGTATATGTATATCGGTATATGGAAGTGGCACTACCTTATTACTTATTATTATTACCTGATTTCAACATCATAAGCTGACTCAAAAGTGGTTGTAAATGTACTCCTTTAACTCAACTTGTGACCTTGTTAATATTATTAGACTGAAGAAATAAATGAAATTGAGGCTGCTATGCTAATGGTAGCTGTGTGTCATGATTCAAGGGTTGAATCAGTGTTCCCTACTTGTCCATGCTCGCAACTACACTACTACAGACAGAGCTATGCCTAACTCTGCTCTCTCTGCCAACCGCTGCTGACATTAAGTTTCCTTTCTACTTTGAGTCTTGGAAATTACATATAAGCATGCATCCATCACAAAACAGCTATGCCTATAAATGGT
>JASCZI010121014.1:36166-51822 GCA_036250425.1 Stylosanthes scabra | reverse complement strand
ATATATATATATATATATATATATATATATATATATATATATATATATCAGAATATCTAAGTATATATACTGGCCTGCTGGGTGAAAATAAAAAAATGATAAAATCTTTTATTGAGTATTCCATATAACTTTGATGAGTGTGAGAAACTAGACAATTTTCAATTTCAAGTCGTGTAAATCACATGCAGCATGGAGATAAATTAAAATAAGGGAGGTAAAGTAGATTTTGGTGTCTTTATGTCTAAAAGGTGTTTTCATTTTACGTATTGGTAGCAGATATCGATGCATTCTTGATTCTTCAATACTTTTATTTATTTTGCTCTAAAGGGGACTAAGAAAGAAAGGAAATAAAGAAGGAAGAAATTAAAGGGTTAGGGATAATTCCATGATGACTTTGATGTCCACTTTCTTATGAACCAAAATGCCTGCTTTGTTTAAGTAGAAATGTGAGTTGGCACCTAATATATATAATAGCATGCACCTCAGAGAGTTTCAATTTAATTTAATTCATATAAAAAAAGAAGAGAAGCAGTGCAATCACAAATCATGTGAAATGACGAGAGAGATATTAGACACATGCAAAAAGCTGTGCCCTCTTGTTCTTGAAACAAGAAACACACACGAAAGCTAACTCCATATATGATATGTAATGTAACCATCGAGGCCATAAGGTTATGGCCTAGATTCTGCCTCTTATATTCACATAAATTAAAAAGGAAGATGGAAACAGTGACTGCCCGATCGAATATTAATATTAATAATAATAATAGTTGGTGCTTAAGTTCGAAGGAACGTAACCCCTTTTTTTTTGTTGCTTCCAAGTAACCTACTACTTGAGACTACTTGAGGCAGGGAAATGGAATCTGCTCTGAATGATATATATGTTTCTAAAATGTAATTTGAGTTTGTAATAATTAAAATATAGGAATTTCAGCGCTTCTTAGTCATTAATTTTGATTGATTTTAATTATAAAATTAATAGATGATTAAAATCAATAATTAAAAATGCTAAAATACCGATATGTTCATGCTGATAATTTTCCTAAAAATATATAGTAAATAATAGATTAAAGCATTAATGGTTAGGTAATTGAAAGACGACACTAGGGGCTGGGCTGGGTTAGGAGAATCCATAAAATGAGGAGTTGGAATCCACTAAAAAGGAGATGTTTGATGGAAGGAATAAGATAGATATTTGTGTCTAACTTAAACTATATGTTACTTCTTCAATGCTTCAATTATTGGTGAGTTTCGAAAAGTTCAACTCCTCCGTTAATTAATAACATACTACTCTTTCTTTCCTTTTCACTAAACTACTATTACTATTACTACTGTATGTGCCTTTATTAATTTTGCTATATATACAAATACTTATTATACTCTTGTCTTTTTGTTTATTGTACTGCATATATAAAGAGACATTGGCTCGTGATCTTAGGAGGAGAAAGTATAGAGTTAGGTACAAGAGTATTAATATTAAATGCACTTGCATTGTCATTTCAACCAATATATATATATATATATATATGTACATTTGAGATAGCACTACTCTTGTAGCTCACTCAATATATATAAACTTACATAACATATGCTGCTGCTCCCACCAACCCCAACCTAGCTTCCTTGCTTGCTATTATTAAAAATTAAAAATAATAATAATGTGAAGAAGAAGAAATGGATATGATGCATAAGAACCAATGAACCAATGATTCTGAAATCTGGATCCATAGCAGGCAGTTTAGATTAATAATAAATAGTAATAGTAATAAAATAAAAGGAAGGGAAGAAATAGGGGAATGGAAAATGGGAAGGAGCATATTAAGGGTGTCAGAATATTGAATGTGGTGTTGGGGACATTAATGGTCCTAAAGTACACGTGTTTGGGCATTGTAAAAGAGAGATACCCATATTTCTTACACGTATATTGCCTTCGGGAATCGGTCCCCGCTTTGAGGGTCGAGCCACTCACTCACTCACTCATACCAATTATCTACTTACATACGCACATTAACTATACTTAATTACTCATTAATAATTAACTTGCATGTAATAATAATCTATTTCATTTGTTGCCCACATGCATGCTCTGCTAATGGGGAGCAAACCACTAACCCTGTTTTTTCCCTAAACTCCTTATTATTACTTATTAACAATAATAATAATTGGACGGCTCATTGGATTATTCAGAATTTGGGTGTGACTAGTGACTAGTGACTTCTCCAACATATAGAATATAATAATATCTGCCTCATCAGCACTGACTTTAATGTATAAAAGAAGGAAATTAAAATTATAAGCTGAAAGTATATATATGTAGTTAAGGATGCAAGCAGTTGCGTGGAGTTTACAGAAATAAAGGTTAAGACATTAAACATACATGCATGAGTTGTAGCTTTCCTGATTGTATGTGGATGAAGTGTAACAACACAAAACACAAATAAAACAAGAAAACTGAAATGGACTAGCAGTGCGACCCACCCGTTAAAAAAGAAAAAGTCAAATAGTAGTAATCCCCCATGGAAAGGAATAAAACATCGTTTCTTGTTCTTTTTCCCACTTACAATGAATGATCCTCCCACTAAACTAAATTATAACAAAGCTTTCTCTAAGGTGGACTCGATTCATGGTGAATCAGATGAAATATTCTAAAATAAATGGTTGAGAGTGTTTGTGATTTTATAATGAATAATAAATATAAAATATAACAAAAATTTTAACCACTCATTTAAGAATATTCTATCTAGTCCACCATAAACCTAGTCTATTGTACACTTCTCCTTATAACAATTAACAAACTAAGAGTCTAATAAGTTGCCCCATATACTACACACAAAGAAAAAGATGGAATGCCCCGGCCCATTGCCATGTTGCCTTAACAAATTAAAGCAGGTCGGTTTCTTTTAACACCCCTCATGTTAATAATGAAACACTTATTTAAAGTGCTTCTCCTTTTGGGTTTAATTAATATTTAAAATTTTTAACACACATAATTAGATTCAGAGTAAACCCTTCTTCAATATAAGTTCAGGTTCACATATGATTCTTTGAACATAAAATTGATAGTTGAGAATTAATATTACAGATAATATAATCACATCTTTATTTAGGTAATATAATTAGGTCTTTATTTAGATGGTAATTCAGGTGAGTTAATTTTATGTGAAGTTATCATTTAAAATCGTCAGATTATATTATATTTTAATTAAATATGTTAATTCATTTAAAAATAATTAATAAATAATTTTACATTAATTCAACTGGATTGGAGTATCACCTTTTATTTAAAGTAATGTATCTGCTAATTAGGGTAATATTTTTGTCTGTCCGAAGCTCACGTTAATAATCTTGCATCCAATGTATGTCCAACTCCAAATTAAACATTATTGGTACTAGCTAGCTAACTATCTATCCTACTAAGAGGACCTCTTTAAAAAAATTATTAATTTCTATATATTACTAAATCATTTATAATTATTATGAAAAATGTTAGTGGTGGTTGTAACCAATAGTCGTGGGATGTTGAACTTTATAGGTATTATTATGAAAACGACCCTAATAATTAATTTAGTTTTATAAATTAATTAATAAATTGAAACGGTGTACTCTCGTGTCCCTGTATGCTGCTTGACAATTGCATTTTAATAATTAAGAATATTTTTCATAAAACGTCCAAGCAACTCATCATAAACTGGAACGAAGACTGGGAATAAAAGGAAGGAAAGAAACAAAACGAAACATAAACATGTGGAAGCTAAGTCACCACACTTAGTTTTATATATTTAATGAATTGAAGTACATCTAAATGCTTTATGGTTGTAGTTATATATTAGGATTATCCTTGAGGTAGGGGCCAAATTTTTACTGCTCAAGTAATCCATATCAGGCGATGCTTATTAGCTTCTAGCTATATGGATTTGGGATTACAAATATCATTATATACGTACGTGTATGAATGTGTCCATTTTAGAGTTTACTAGTCAATTATATATTTAAATTTTACGATGACGCTCTAGATCAGAGAAAAACAAATTTCAATGGGTAACACATACATTATCCATGTTTGTAGAATGTTCATAAAAGATCGTCTACCAACTTACTTGAGCGCGACAATTGTCCTCGGTCTTCACTTAAATAAATAATTAGTAGTTATTAATTAGATGAGTTGTATGTATAAGGATGCACTAATAATTGGTTCAAGTTTAGAAAAATTATCATTTTAATAATTACATTATTTTATTTAGAGAATGCTTTAATTTCTTTATTTTTCCATTATTATAAAGACATAGACTTATATATCAAAACAAGTAGACCCTACATATATATATATATATATGAATGTGAATTTATACTATACTTTGAAAATAACAGCCACGTAAGTAGTTAGGGAAAGAAATTCCCACTAATAAAATAATGCAGCAAGTTGGGCGTTGATCACTAATGCCATCGATAAAGTTGAAGAAGAGTAACCATATCTAGAGAAACATATATATTCTATGTTTGTTGGGATCACAATCTTTGTTATTTTATCTCTATCAAGTAAAAGCTTAATCAGTAAGAAGCGACATGTGTGTAAGTTGCCGTAAGTTTATGAAATCCGGTACTGTTACCGTGTATTGCTTTAAGGAATAATGGAATATGCTGTAACCATATAACTATTCCCTCTCAAAATAAAACTTAAAAAACAAATAAAACATGTTATTACTAGTCATCATTTTTAAACTTTACGACATTAATGGAGAAGTACACTACACATACATGAAATCCACTTACGATTTAGATTTATGTAAGGTTTAGGCTTAGGTGGCTCTGATACAATTTTGTTTATATTGTTCATTTACAAGCATTATTTATATAGTGAATTAATTTAAGAGCTAGATCTAAATCCGACTAGGACGTTTTGTTCTTATATATCCCTAAATAAAATCATTGCATTATATTAATAAAGTGCATGAAACATGCGCTACATGCTTCCATTTACTTCCTCATTTTGGTACTGATCCAACCTTGATCCTCGTTGAGGATTGAGGTGTTACGTTGTGTGCATCTATCTATCTATCAGTCACCAACACCGTTGTTTAATACATGAAGTAAGGAGTGTATAAACATTATGTGTGTCAAGTGTGAACGAATCGTTATTCCTTATAAATATTGCGGGTTCGCTCTAAACAAAGCTATCATTACATATGAATATGATCTGATAAAAGATACAACACCCGCGATGAAGACCTTGGGCCAACCATTGAAACATGCAAGTACCAACTACCAAATATATTTTACTGGATAAAATCATTCTGCTCACCAAATGCTAAATAAACAAATAAAAAGCATTTCTAATCAATAGGAATTAAGTGTTTTTTTTTTTGTTAATACTTGATTAAACAGATGAATGACCTAATTACCATAGGAACACAGGTTGGTTGAATTAAGTGTTTTTTTTTTGGGTTTACAAAGGGGTGAAAGGCCCAGAAATAAGTGTATTCTAATGGCACACAAATGCATACGTTGTTTTAGCTCGTGCAGTCGTGTGAAGAATGAAAACACATTTTTTTTGTGTAGGACTAACCCATTCATATGTGAAAAAAGGCTTAGTATTACATGTACATTGTGAATGGGTAAAGCCCGGCCCAATGAATATAGAGTACATAATAGCCCAAAAAAGGTATATGGTAGTTGGTACCTTGCTGTTGAACGACCCAAAAATACAAAAAATACCTTGTTCTTCTACAGAAAAAGGTTACGATCTGTCCCTTCGGGGACATCCGATAGAAAAAGGTTACGATCCAGAGATGTCTGCAAAGAGAGGGAAAATATGGGTGAAGCTAGGTTGGGTAGCTAAAATGTAAGAATTCCAACATAAGAGGGTGAAGCTAGGAATTACAGTATAAATGAAGAATGTGAAGAATTAATAGTTATGATGATATGAATTTGTAATTTTCAGGTTAAAGTGAGACGATTTTAGAAGAGCTTGATCAGGAAAGCTAGCTAGCACATTCACAACACAATGTGTGGACACATTCGTATATTAACAAGGCATCTGGACACATTATTCATTCTCTTGAATATTTTGACGTCTTTCCCCATATTTTCCCCCTTTTAATTTCTACGTTTAAAATAATAAAGAAAAGTTAATTAATTAGAATTGGCAGAAGTGTGGATTTACCATTTGCAATTAAATAATTAAAAAAAAGGGAGATGATGAATTTATAGATTAATTGATGATACATACCAATCCAATAGCAATATGGCTATCAATCGGTGTTGCAATCCTGTGACAAGATGTTGGTATTGTTGCCAAGATTGCTAACAATAATTTTGCATGCAATGTTAGACTTGAAAGGCGCTGTCTTGGCTCTCCCGCTTCTCATCTGCAACCAAACTCCCATATCCAAATCAAGGCTGACCTCGTCCTGCGACCATTTCTGCAATTCCCTAAACAACGCTCCGCTCGTCCCCGCCAGATGAATATTAACCTCCGTCGAATTTCCTTTCACTTGTTTCAGCGCAGGGAACGATTTCCCCGTCGCAACCTTAGTATTATCGAACGACGTCAGGGAAATATCCGCATCTTTGGCGTATTCCAGCCCCAGCTTCTTGTTGGGGTTGTGGGCCCTCAACGTAATCACGTATTGCGGTCGCTGCGGTGCCGAGTTCTTCCCCGGGACCCCGCGCACGCCCTTGGCCGAAATATGGGTGACCTCGAATTCCGGTTTGACTGGTTTGTAGATTAAGTAGAGGGTGCCAAGGGTAATGGAAACAACGGCGGCGATGGAGATGATGGTTATCGCGATGGTGATAAAGAGACGGGAGGAGCAGCAAGGCCAGCAACTGCAATCGCATTCCTTTTTCTTTGGTTTTGTTGGGTTGCGGAGTCTCTGGGCGATGAGAGCATTCTCAGGGGGCGGCACGTGGTAGACCTGATCCTTTGGGAATTGGACGATGTAGGTGTCCTGATTCCGTTGCCATTGCGCTGGAGGCAGCGGCAACACTAGCGTCGAGATGGCGCGATCATCGTTCGCGTCATCTCCGCTTTCGTGGAAGTCCTGCTGCCTTTCCATGTGCAAAGGCAGAACGGGCTACCAAGGCAGGCTCTCGACCTCTAGGATTGCATGCATATGAATATGGCCAGCCGGGTTGCCTTTGAAGACCAGAGGTATAATAAAGGGAGAATCACATGACAGCTGGGATAAACAAAAGCCATTAAGGCCACTTCACATAGCTTATTACATGTGCATCTTTCATCTTTCATCGCACTAATTCAAGATTGTTTATTTCTTCACATAATTAACTAGTTAAACTCGCTCGCCTATTATTAGTCACTCATCTCTCATCATCAAATAATAGTTAATCATTCGTGGTTGTATCCATAACATAATATTTAACACAAACTTAAAATGAGATAAATCAAATTCTAACCATTTCTTTTGGATGTGTTAAATTGACTCCTGTTCATTTCTATTTTTCCAACTTTCCAACTTGAAATGAAGCAAATCGAACCCTAACTATTCCTTTTGGGTGTGTTAAATTGATTCCTGTCCATTCCCACTTCTCGTTTAAAAACTTAAAATAGGACAAATCGGACCTGACAATTTCTTTTGAGTGCGCCAAATCGGCCAATCTATTCCAGCTTGCCGTAGTTAACGTCCACACAATTAACTTAACGTGACACGTTAGCCACTTTCGTTTGCATTTGATGAAGAAACTTACGGAGAAGCTACCTTATTTCACGACGACCATTGACGAGGACCGCAGGACCGCAGCAGTACTTTTCTATTACCAAGAGTGTCCTTTAAGAAAAAGAACAGAGGTCGAATTAGTAGTTCAATCCTTCCATTAATTATTCAATCCGATTTGGTTGAACAACCATGAAGAGGATAATAGAGGTTCTTGATGATATTTTTTCATCCTTTAAGACTCAAATCTAAGAGTATTATTTTTTTTCGTGTCAAAAGTTTTTTTTTTTTTTCACAAAGAGTATTAATTTAGGAACAAAACTATTTTTTTTAGGTAATTATATATCCTAATATAGAGTAAAATTGTACAGAGTGGTAAAAGGTAAAATTGAAAGGAGCATATGAAGGTGTTATGGGTGTTATTAGATGAATGTGTTTTTTTTTTTTTTGACTTAAAATGAATGTGTTTAAATAAAAGAAAATTACAAAGTCTCTCTTTAATCTTTATATCTTTATACATTTTGAAGTCTTCAACCTTTGTTTTTTTTGGGAGTATGAGAGAAAAGATAATTGGATCTTTTCTTACTGTAGTATAGTGGTGCAAAAGTGGAACAATGATTATGTTGGCTTAAAGAGCGAAAATCACGGCGTTTTTCTAGAATATGCGATCACATCATAATTTAAAAACAAATTTTTATGTGTATTTTTTTAATTTCATAATTTTATATATCCTTTAGATTCATTCGACCTTTGAATTTAAAATATAATAATAATAATAATAATAATAATAATAATAAAAAATTCAGATATAATAAATGATAAAAATATCATTATTATATTTTGTTATTGGTTCTTATTTTTCTCTAAAGTTAAATTTTATTTTTTATTTCTTTCTTTCTCTTTTTCAAGATTTAGAATTTAGGAATTGAGATTTAAGAATTTAAATTTAGGATTCATGATTTAGGATTTAGAAATTAGGATTTAGGAACTAAAGTTGGTGTTTAGGGTTGAGGATTCAGCATTATAGTTTATGAATTAGGGTTTAATATAATTAATTTTTTATGCTAAAATAAAATAGTAGTAAATGTGTTTAACAGATTTTTTAAATTTTGAATTAAAAAATTATTTTTTGGTTGAAAGGAGAGAGAAAAGAAAGAAAACAACAAATCTAAATTTACTTGTTATAATTGAATTTTTAAAATTTTGAAAAAAATGTTGATTGAAGGATAAAGTTAAAGGATATCTAGTGGTACTGCTTTTTATTAAAGGTGATTAATAAAAAAATAAGGAAAAAATTATATGAAAAACATAGATACAAAAGAGAAATGTCAAAAAGCCAATATTTTATCAATATTAACTAGACTTTTAGATCGATACCTTAAATTTATATAATTAGAATTTAAGATTGAGTATTATATTTAGAATTTCGTACTCAGTGCTTAGAGTATTAATTAAAAATGATAAATTTTATTAGTCTTGTAGAATTGCATTATTAAAAAAGTTTAAAATTAAATATTATATATAAAGAATTTAGTTTTTTCTGCTCGGTAGTTAATGTAAAGTAATTCAATCATGTAACAGACAAAAAAATCAATCATGTAATGGGTGTCACGTTAAATTGTTAAGACAAATATATAGAGTATAGTCTGTTTTTTAAGCTGTAGCATAATTTTTGCAACACTTTTGGGTAAATTAAATTCTTAAATTAATATAAAAAATAGTTAATATATAAGAGAAATGAACTTTGCTTCAGTAAAATTATGGAAAGTCATAGAGAGAATGAAGAAAGAAAGGGTATTATGAGAGGAGGTGATTCCATCCAGTTCCAACAAGCATGCGCCCCACGCTTTGAGTTTTCAATATATATCTATATCTGACACATATCACTCACATACTCACATACACATAACACATGGCTTCCTCAACAGCCTTCCTCTCTCTCCTCTTTCTACTCTCACTCTCCTTCGCCGCTACCATCATATCCGTAAGAACACTGCCCTCCATTTTCTTTGTATGTTTTCATTTTCGTTCATATATAACATTGTCATTGTGATTGTGATGTACGCAGGAGTCTGATGATGATGCGGATTGCGTGTACACGGTGTACGTCAGGACTGGATCGGTGTTGAAAGGTGGAACGGACTCCAAGATCGGATTGAAGCTATACGACAAGTACGGTTACTACATCTACATCAAGAACCTCGAGGCCTGGGGTGGCTTGATGGGCAACAACTATAACTACTTCGAACGTGGCAACCTCGACATCTTCAGCGGCAGGGGACCATGTCTCGAATCACCCGTATGCGCCGTTAATGTCACCTCCGACGGCGCCGGTTCCCATCACGGATGGTACTGCAAATACGTCGAGGTCACCACCACTGGGCCCCACGTCTCCTGCTCTCAACAGAACTTCCAATTGGAGCAGTGGCTTGCCCTTGATACCTCTCCCTATCAGCTTTGGGCCGCTGGGAATAAGTGCACTTACATCTTGGACCAGGCCCGTCCCAGGCCCAACCATGGACAACCCACTCACTCCATGTCTATGTGATATGTCATGACCTTCCGTTGCTGTCAGTTTTTGTTGTTGTAATGTTTTGAGAACCTTACTTTCTAGTGTTCTGATCTGTGAGTCTTTTGTACCGCTGGCTTGGCTAATAATAACGGGGAATTCTCTGCTGCGAGACAATTTGTGCGCAAGTTGCCCAAATATGACTAAACTAAGTGTTGTGGTACATTTCTTGATACATAAGAAGAGATCAATGATAATAATTAAAAAAAAAAAAAAACCATGTTTGCGCTGCTATTGTGTAAATCTCATGTCTCTCAAAATGAGTATACTGATGAAAAGGAATGCAGAGATCCAAATCAAACCAATTAAATTTGCTTCAATTTCAACAATCAAACTAATTGAACCGGTTCTTCATGTTAGGCATGTGACCCATGAATCATCTCGCGGTGGCACATTCAAACATGCAAGAGACATGCCTTGTGCGAGATTCAAGGTTTATCTTCTATGCATTGACGCGACGGCAACACACCAATTTCAATTTTTCATATGACACAGGGACATGGCATATATATAAAATATAATATAATTTTAACAAAATTATAATGATATTTTGATATTTTATTTATATTAAAATTTAAATTATTATTTTTAAGTATTTTTAATATTTTGTTAATTATATAAAATATTTAAAATAATTTTTAGTTTTAAGAAATAGTAATATATACTACTTTTAAATTCATCTTTAGGATATAAATTAAGAATAAAGTTGGACACGTGGATATATGATAATATTTTGGAATATCAAGTGTGTTCGAATAGGTATTTTTTGTTTTTTTAGGGACACGGAAGACACGGGCGTCGGTGAGTGTCGTGTCCAAAAAGTGTCCGACACATAGACACGCTAATTCAACGAAGTGTCCGTACTTCTTAGTTTATCTTTATCCAAACCATTACACGTGCACAGTCTAGACTATTTAAGAGTTGATCAATAATTATAAAATAGAGAAAGTATTTTTTTACTATTGTGTACAAGTTTGTACTAGTATTATCATTCCGTTTACTATTTACGAATTACAGATTCAACAAAGAAAGAAATCAAATGTATGTACACTAATCTGTCCTAATATTTGGACATTAATCAAATGTATACTTGTTTCTCTAACTATCTTTCCATCTATACTCTAAACTATACAAGTCACCTCCATATGAGCTTTTCACCTGGCTACTTGTTTCTTACTGAGTTGCTCTTTGGCTTCCAACAAAGCCCTACTTACTTCTTCATCTTCCGGTGTCTCTTTTACCAAAATTTCAAAGTCTTGTATTGCATCTTCCAATTTTTTCAACTGCAAGTTTACCATAAACATACCACATTTCAATTATTATTATTTCTTTTCATAAACTTGAAAAATGAAGTTTAGGAAGGTAACTACCTTTGCATTGCAATGGGCTCTTCTCAACCTGGCCTTGGTGTAAGATGGGCGAAAGCTAAGCGCAGCTGTACAATCTTCCACGGCTCTCTGGAATTCACCTAAGTTTGATCTACAAGCAGCTCGATTGCATAGCAAAACCGAGTTATAAGGATCATGGGCAAGACCTTCTTCATAGGCAGCACAAGCCTCGGAGAATATCGATGCCTTGAAAAGGTTGTTGCCATTTGATCTTGCAGCTGCCACGCCTTTCACCTTCATCATCACTTTCCTTACCTCCCTGTTATTTGAGTCTAGCCTACTTGCTTCTTCAACTGCTTCTAATGCATCTTCAAATCTGCCCAACACTTACCAATTATTTAAGCCACCTAAAACACAATATTCGCCCCTGACCACTGTAAATGTAATTGTTAGCAACACACTAACCTGCCAGCAACCAAATCAACTTGTGCCCGAGTCACCAACAAGTTTGCATTGCTTATGGCTCCAAAGAACTTGGTACAATCATCAACTTCAAACTTTGGACCCTTTGACATTGCTTCATCTGCATCTTGATGCCTTCGGAGCTTTAAAAATGCTTCTGCTTGCAATGCAAATATCTTCAACCATAGCCACAACACGCACAATCATATCAGCACATGCATATGCACATGCAAGAGAGAGAGCGAGGGAGAAACAAAAGGCTAATAAAAATAGTTTAAATTTGGTCACCTGTGGAGCTGAATCTGCACCGCATGATATAGCTTTATTAGTCTCCTTGATGAGGCTGCTCCAATCTCCTAACCTACTAGCCTCTGTGCACTAGTTTAGCTGGAGCTGAAGACTCTTGACTCGTGCAATCTCTTCTGGATCAGCCTCAGGTCCTGCATGTTTATAATGATAAAGGGCCTTATCTG
This sequence comes from Stylosanthes scabra, assembly GCA_036250425.1. Taxonomy (NCBI): domain Eukaryota; kingdom Viridiplantae; phylum Streptophyta; class Magnoliopsida; order Fabales; family Fabaceae; genus Stylosanthes; species Stylosanthes scabra. The sequence goes on along the minus strand of JASCZI010121014.1, from coordinate 39,320 downwards.
TTTCCCCTAATCTGCAACCCAAATGGTAACGGTTACAGAAACAAATTAAATGAATGACCTTGAATTTGACTAGTTAATAATATCCAAGTCCACGTTTACCTTGTGTACAAGTTTCCCAATCGATGATGAGTTCTATGGTAATGAGGCTCCATTTGGATGGCTTCTCTACACTCAAACACAGCTTCCAAAAGCCTACCAAGTGCACTTAACGCTGCACTTCTGTTGCTCCTATACGAGGCCTTATTGGGATCAAGCGCAATCGCGGCATCATACAAAGCTAAAGCCTCTTCAAACCTCCCATTCTTGTAATCTTCATTTCCCATTATCTTCAACTTCTCTGGATCCATTCTAGTAGATATTGCCCTGCATAAAGAAGCAGAGTCTTCCTTTTTTATTCTGGCCACGTTTTGCACCTTAGGATTTGTGTTTCTTCCATTATAAGCAACCTGGTCCGGGATTTCTTGCCTAACATGTTTGCCCTGGTAATCCACACCACTAGTGTTTGAATTGGTACTCTGTTGCCTCAAGTTACCTAAATGACCAGCCAGCATCACATTGCTAGATGAAGCTCTAACAAGCGTACTGTTTCCATTGGACTTGTGGTGATCCATGAACATTCTTTCGAGCTCGCCGGAAATGCCAACAGCTTCTTGGGGTACCATCCTTCCTTGATTGACATAGCCCTCAGCAGGTGTAACTCTTGATGTGCCTCCTACTAGAGTCGGCTTGGATGCAATTGTTCTGAGGGAAGACGTATCTTGGGGTCCAGGTGCATGTGTTTTCATGTTTTTTGGTAATGGTTCCTTCACAAAATTGTTGTCGTTGATATTGGTATTGGGAGTAGAAGTGTGGGAGGTTGTTCCGCGTCTCCAGAATACTAAGCAGCAACCGTATTTCGGCGGCGATGTGTCTCCCATATTCGGATGATTTTGGCTGCTATTTTCAATTTCTTAAGCTAATCAGCAGACCAGAAAAGACAAAATGCCTGCTTAAATATCATGGTCCATTAAAGTTAAATGATGAAACAATGAAAAGTAATGCATCATGAACAAGGTTACAAACAAGGGAACTCCTTCAAGAAAGAAAATGACATTATCAGAATCAAGTGAGGAAATCATCGTAAGTTTGTTAAGAAAAAGGAGATAGCCATAGCAATAGCTGGCTGTTTAGCTTTTGTTTGGTGGTGCAGTTTGAATCTCTTACATAATAATCCCGCTTAACGGTCTACAAACTGTAACGCGCATATCCAAGCTTTTTTTTTGGGACATGCGCATATCCAAGCTTAATAGCTGGTAGAGGGGGCATAATCCGTTTGGTTGGCCTGCCAATAACATTTTTAATTTTTTCGTGGGGTGGGGTACGAGTTCTTCATGCTGGGGGGAAACAAATTGGTTCTCCAATATTTTCCTATTTAAGAAAAGGGAAGGTCTACGATGAAGACATTAAAATGTTTTTTAGTGAAGATAGATACTTTAATTGAATCTTAACCATTGATTTATGCTATTAAAATCTGATGTGTAATTAATGCTATTATGAAAGATAAACTTCTAAATATAACAATATCCTTACTAGAAGACACTTCAATGTCTTCATGGTATAATTTTTCTTAAGAAAAACATTATGTACCCATAACATATTAAACCTTTTATATTGTCTACTTGTCTTCTAACCAAATATTTGCATTTTTAATAACTTCTAAAATTCTTGATAGCTAAACTCGAACAACCAAATATCCTTTGTTAATATAATAGTATATAAAATTAGATTAGCTATGTTTTAGCATTTATTGTCAACGTGTTTAATTTTTTGTTGTTGTCTTGTCAACATGTTTAATTGAATCTTCATATTATTTTTGAGGATATAATAATCCTTTTTACATACACCATTAAAAGAAATCCTTTTCTCAATCCAGAACACTTTCTATTTTATTTAACTACCTGGAATATTTGCTTCATTCATTGGTCAGATTAAATGTTAAGATGATTTCTCATTATAACTATAATTTTATTTAAATTCATAAAAATTCTTGTATTCATTTTTTCCCCCTGCTTTTGTAATAGGATCATAATTCATAAGTCACAATAATCTGCTACTAGAAAAAGAAAAGTGAGGATCGCAATTAGCAAATTCCTGTAAGTAACAAGGGGGTTCATCCGGTTCTAGCTTTCAGAGTTAAACCTGATGAAGTTTTTAATATCTGTCATACAAGGACTGCAAGACTATCAAACTAAGTATAAAAAAAATGTGTGGGACGAAAAATTCAGACGGGTGTAAAAGTTCTATTCTAATGGTTATGAAAGAAGATATCGACCAACATTAAAATGACAAGATTTTATTCAGTGGTCGCCACCACAAACGTTTTTCCCTTTATGCAAGTCTGATGGACATTTGAAAATAATGGGAAGGTGAACTCACTCTTCAAAGGCCAAAGTTGCTTCCTCAAATGTAATTTATGCAGTCAAGCATTAACAGCGGTTTCTGTTTAGTTCTTTCGATATAGCTTCCGACAACTCCTCTGCAGTATACTCTACTCCGAAGCATCTCACAACCTCCATGTTGGGGTTTAACAAATACCTGAATGTTTTTAAGTTTTAACACAGCTTATATCTTAGGTTTAGAAGAAGCACCCAAAATTACAGAAGGAAACAAGGATAGATGAAGGGCTTACATTCTATGCGAACAGTCAACAAGATAATCACCTCCATCATCTTCAACTTTTTTAAAATAAACACGATATTCTTGCGCCATCTGCCTAATAGCAGTCACAGGTCCAGTTAATCCAATGATTCTAGAGTCAAACTCTGCAGTACATCAAAAGGAAGACAGACAAGAAATGTCAATATGGAAAACATTATTGAGGGAGGGAAAGGATAAAAAAATAAGCATAATCGAGCAAAGGCTCAAATTTCGGTAATGCGAAAAAATAGAACCTTTAAGGTATGCACGAAGCTGTGCGGGAGTATCACGTTGAGGATCAATGGTAACAAATACTGGTAAAATCTTGAGATGCTCTTTAGATTCTTCATCCAAATAAGATATGTAAAGTTAAGGCTAATTCATAAATGAAACTGACTTATATAATACGGTAAAGGTAAACACAGATAGAAGTGCCAAACCTAAAATATCAATTGCCTTGGCCATAATCTGGACTTGG
>JASCZI010121014.1:20337-30441 GCA_036250425.1 Stylosanthes scabra | reverse complement strand
AAGTAATTTTAATTTGAATTTGAAATTTAAAATTGTAAACATAATGAATTTTTATATATTTTTAATTAATTTAAAATTCAATTAGAATTTATTTTTTAATTGTAATATTTCACTAAAACAATTTTAATGTAAATTTAAAATTTAAAATTGATTCAAATAATATGCTTACGATTGTAAAAATAAATTTAAAACAATTAATTCATATGTTTAAAATTTAATTGATTGGTGAATTTAAAATTTTAAGTGATTCAAATAATATACTAAGCTTATGATTGTACTGAAAATTTAAAAACAATTAATTCCAACAATTTTAATAAGAATTTCAAATTGATACAAACAATGTAAATTTAAATATTACAAATTTGATAAAAATTTATAACATTGTATTTCGGTCAATAACACTAATAATTAGTATTCTATTAGAGGATTAAATGCTTAGATGTCGTCATTAGAATTTTTATTTATTATATTTAACTGTATTTTTTTCTAACAATGTGTCACACACGCATTGTGGTTATTATTTTTTTTTTAATCCAATGCGTCAATAACATATTCTTTGTTGTTTTTTGGAAAAAAAAATGAATCTGTCACTAACGAATTATGGGTTGCCTTGAGTATGCGTCATTGACGGATTGTGATTCTCTTTATCGAACCTATATATAGCAAAAACACTAACATGCAGTCATATTATGATACAACTCACACTTTTCACCCATATTAAAAAAACCAGCCCTTATTATTAAGACACATATTACCTACTCTTTATATTGTATAAAATAATTTTAGATGTGAATTTTGATCTCTTCCAAGTTCCATTCTTGAAAGTTGAAATGAGCATAAATTTTGATATTGGTAATTGTGACCCCCCAAAAAAACAAAGAATGAGGAAAGGTGAGTGGTCAATGCCTGGGATCGGGTGCAGATTACAATACGTAGCTCCAAGTCTTGTTTCCTGGGCACTCGGCACCATACTCTCAAGTCTCACCCACTTTGTAGACTTGTAATTTTAATACCTTTGACTCAGTCCTCCTTCTTTCATTTTCCCATTCTATATTATTATAAAGTAAAACATGAATTTCCATTTCCCTCTCCTCTTCTCTGTTTTAACGTAATAGGAATAATAATGTTTTTATAACGTGCCCCATAAGAAAGAAATGGTTAAACAAATTAGGTAGCATTGGACTTGTCAAGAAACGCCCAGTGGTATCAACTGCTTCAAATCTCAGTCATCACGTTGATCCCGACCTGAATGAAAACTAATGTTTGTCTATTCACATCACTTTCTAGTGTCTACATAACCAACATCATCATCATATCAATAAAAACAGGTGTCTAGCTGCCACACCTTAATTACCCTGCACCTGCGCTATAGAGAGACACACCCTCCCTCTCTTGTTTCTACTACTACTCTTTCTCGTGCTTTCGAATTTTCAAGACTTTACCTCAAAGGAATGAATATATTCCAACCAACACCCTGTCACAACCGCATTTTACATGAGCCACCCAAAATTTTAATAATTCAATAACTAAATAGTAGTCTTATGAAACAAAAATAGGATGAGTGAACAATATATCGATGTGTCTAGCCCGTGAACGACATAAAACTGGCTGACTTAAATACAGTAAATTAGTAATGGAGTAGAGTATTTAAAAAATAAATTAGATTTCTTTATACTGTAAAAGAATATTATAAAAAAAATGAAAAACCGATTAGTGCTGTCTAATCATGTATGCATGTCAGCATGTGAAGCATTTTGAGTTTTCAAATTGTTCCCGTGGATAGGTTAGGTATATCTCATGAGCATCATTGATAAGAAATTTTGGCTTCCTCTGTCAAATATGAAATATCGCTCTTGTACTCTTGTTTGCGTCGCGGTGACAAAATTGAAACGCAGAATGAAAAACTAAATAAGAAATTTAAATGTTTTTTTCTTTTTAATTTTAATTTGAACATTTGAACAAATAAATTTAATATGGGAAGACTCCAATAGTTGACTAATCGTCTTGTTTGACTGTTGTATTATTATATTTATATAGTAGGTGTAAAGCTTGACTACACCTTAGAAAGGGGAAAAAAGTAAAAAATTGACCACTTGATTGACCAAAAATATTTATTTTTGCTTTTTTTGATTTTGCTGGTAGAGGTTATTTAACTTGTTAATTTGGTTTAATTTGATGCGTCTGTTTTGGTGATCTATAATATCGTTTTCAGTTATTCTGGTACAATTCTATGTAGCTATGGTGATTGATTATTGGTGGAGAATAATACCAAAGAGGAGAACCACTATGATAAAAGGAATGCTAGCTAGGTGAACGAACTAAAAAGAAAGGCAAAAATATATTCTTCTTATTAGGGGGTTGCACAAGAGTGAAAGAAATCGCGATTTGGGGAATATATTCCGGGAACTGCAATATAATCTTTTTCTTCCTTCAACCACTTTTCAACTCACTCTTTTCTTTTTTTTTCCATGTAAAAAAAGGTAACTTGTCACAACGCTGTGTTAATTTATTTTTATTTTTATTTTTCCCTTCGTATCTTGTATTCCAGACAATCTTATGATACAATACATTACAAAAAAAAAAAAAATCAATCTTTTTTATTTTCTTCTCAGGCAACATTTGAATCTTCAGCAGGTGATTTAATAAGGAAGTTCATCATCAAAGGATCAATCAAATCAGAGTGCCAGCATCATGAGCAGAAAAAAACTGTGGGTATGGGCAACATTTCATTTACTGTCTATTTGACAAAGAATGGACGTTAGATTAGAGGTCCCATCGATATCATTTCCAAACGTTTCGTTGATTCACTATCATCACATAAATTTGTAGGTGGAGGGACGATTACCACATACAGGAATACGAATTAAAGTAGTTTTACATGTTTAAGCAACATATATAACCAATACATAATTATTTGTTCATCAAATAGTATTAGACGTATTAATTAATTGATCCAGGACACGTTGCGCCGCGAGTGTATATATATATATAAGAAAATTATAAGTAAAAAATATTTTTTTAATCAATTCAGTCAATAAAAATTAAAATATTTATAATCATTATTTATAACGTAACAATAAAAGTCATAGAACATCCAAAATTTAAAATAATTTATTTTATATTTTTTAAAAATAAAATATTTAAAATTTAAACAAAATAAAATATCAAATTTAAATTATTAAGTATTGACTTATATTAACTCAATTTTTATTTTTATTGATAATCTAGGATTATAAATATATAAATCAATACTCGTAGAGATAACCAAATAAATCCACCTTTATTTGGTTTTGTAATGTGCCGTAATTGTTTTGAAGTTTAGGTAGCACTGTGCAGTATATGAACACTACCGTGGCGTGGGAGAAATTCTTGAAGTAGAAAGTTTATTATTTTTAACTAACAGTAGTTAATTGTTATATTTAAATTTGTTTGTTCTTTTTTTTCCCTATAAACAGTGCAAACCTAAAAAATGCGTGTAATTGTGTAAATATGTTATGACGAAGAAATTATATACGGACCGCTGTTTGGTGAGTGCCACAAACCGAGTTACTTCTTTTTACAAATAATTGAAAGCTAAAGATTTGTTGGTTATTTAAATTTAAAAAGAGAAAAAGAATGTTTATATATGTTCCTTTTAAGATCTTGGTTTCGTTAGTTGGAGCGAACTTAGCTTGGTGTTGTTGAACAGATTCATCGATCGAGCAACTTAGATATTATCATTTATCAGGCTATCAGCAAATTTAAGCGCAAAAAAGACGCCACAGCCTGCTGCAAAAGTAATCCTCTGAGAGACTGAAACATAACAATAACAATAATAGTAATAATATAGGAAAATTTTTAAATATATGGGTATATCGGTATATATGTAATCTGTAATCATTAATTTTAATTTATATATATATTTTATTTTTTTTTAATTAAGATCAACGGTTACAGATTATAAATATATCGATACTCCGATATATTTAAAAGTTTGGAAGCTATTACGCATAAATGATCAATCATGATTTTCAACTCAGGAAGGCTGTGAAAGATTCCTTCAGCTTTTCTATTAGATATATACTTTTTATATTTTATTTATTTTCCTTGCTAATAATTTAAAATCTGGCTTCCTGACCTGGTCAAAGCTTTTGGAAACCTAAATGACGAGCTCGCATATTTAAATTCTTAATTTTTTTGTGAGTAACAGGAAAAGTAATAAGTATAAGATCAAATAATGATTTGTTTAATTTACGGTGCATATCGTCAAAACAATGGCATAAAGTTATTTATTGGGTTTTTTTTTATGACGAGTAATGTTACGAATCAATATTAGGGGATCAATAAGGAGCCAATAAGTATAATTAGGAAAATAATGGATGATAAAAAGAAAAAGAGAAAATAGGAAAAAATTCTATTGGTCACTTATTGACTAACAAACTATAGCCTCCTTAAATTTCTTCTTTTGTGACTAAGTTATTTATCGTTATAATTCAATTCTTTTAATTTCTTGAAGCAATTTAATTTGAAAAGTGCCAATAATAATAAAAAATATACATATAAGTATATGGTTGCTATGTTTTGGCTTTATGCAATTCAACAACCATGGCCCGAACTTGGTTGCTTGCCCACCTCATTACATTTTATTCCAAAGAATAAAATATAATAAATAAGAAATAAAAAATATTTTAGAAATAGGCGATTTTGAGTATAAAGTAAAATGAAAGATGTAAATGTGTGGCCTAAGTTGTTGATGTATGTATGTATGTTTGGGGCATTGGCTATTATTTGGAACCACAGAATTAATAAAGTTTGACCATATATAGATGGAGCCTACCATCCATGAGGAGTGATATTTTCTAGGCAAAACCAGAAGGGAAGATCAGAGAAGCAACCTCCCTACTTTATCTTTATCTTCCAAAAAAAAAAAAAAAGTTAGAGAAGTATCCCTTTCTTTCCGTGGCTGAGCAGTTGAAACCCTAATAGAATAGAGTGGAGTCTCACCCTCCTAATAACTTGCAAGTTGAGAAGAAACCCAAAAGAGAGACTAAGATATTTATTGCCTTGTTCACGTAACATACACTGCGAAACTGAAAAACGTGCCTGCGTGCGTGCGTGAGTGAGTGAGTGAGTGAGTATAAGCGAGCAGCAGAAAAGAAAAAGCAAGCCCATGCCTGTGTGTCTGTTAACGGGTATATGGTGGTGGGAGTGAAATAAATCAATCAATTTATCGATCCCTCTCAAAGTGTTTCTTGCGCTTTCACGTCTTTCCATTAATGGATTCGGCTAACAGCAGCGGGAGTATGAGTATGCAATCTTCAAGCGGTGCTGATGAAGAGTACGACTCACGCGCTCACGCACCATCGTCCTTACTACTCTCTCCCTACATCACACCACCACCACCTCCCTTCACCAACACGCTCCCACTCCCACCACCGCAACAACAACACCACATGTTCCTTCAGGACCCCTTGTTATCAAACTATCTTGATCCGATGCAAACGTCTTCAAACCTTGACATCATGTGGTCCAAACCCAACAACAATAACCAATCTGATCCACTTGCCTCCTTCATCTTACCTTCTTCTTCATCACAACAAGGTGGAGGAGGAGAAGGAGAGAACCAGGCGGAGGTCCCTGCTCCTTCCCGAGGGGTAAGCAGCAACAATAATATCCCCAACAACAGAGTGGTTCGAAACAACCCCAAGAAACGGTCTAGAGCTTCAAGGCGCGCACCTACCACTGTGCTAACCACAGACACCACGAATTTCCGAGCCATGGTTCAGGAATTCACCGGCATCCCACCGCCTCCCTTCACCTCCTCTCCTTTCCCAAGAACCAGGTTCGATCTATTTGCTTCTTCTTCATCTCTCATGGACCCCACACCGCCACACCCGCCTTATCTTCTTCGCCCTTTCCCACACAGACTACTTCACCACCCGCTTCCTCCTCCTCCTCCTCCTCCATCCTATTCTAATAACAACAACTCCATCCTCGGCAACTTGTTGCCCTCTAACAACTCAACTACCGCCATTAACTTCCAACAACACATCCCTCCTGCTTCTTTAGGTACTGGCGGTGACGTTCTTCTAAAGCACAATAATCCTCTCAATCCCGCCATTCTCAACTTCCAGAACGTTCTTCAGCAGCAGCAAGCACCACCTCCAAAGTACCCTTCTCATCATCATGATGCTGCCTCAAAACCACAAGCAACTACCTTGGAAATTCCGCCACCAATAAACAGTGGCGAAGTGGGTGTGTTTCAGGAACTGGGACTGAGAGACGTGAGTGGTGTTCATCATGAGAACATGGCGGCGTCGCCATCGAGTGGGAACAAGAACAACAGTAGTAATAATGGTCCATCAAGGGAGGAATGGGCCCAAAGAGAAGAAGGAGAAGGAGGAGGAGGAGAAGCTCTCTACAGTGACGTTTCAGAAAAGAGATTACTCACAAATAGTGGTGGCGCCAAACTACAACAACAACAACTACACTACTCATCAGCACCACCGCCACCACCTTCTTCGGAATTTCTTCGTGGAGAGAATACTTCTAAGGGGGCAGATCAGTGTACTGCACCACCAAGAACAACTCAAGGTATGCTAGAATCATGGATTAATTGTTCTTCTCATCATAATTTAAGTTAACTACTCTACCCATCATGGTGTATGTAGCACCCATATAACACAATATGAGAACAACAACAACACAATTAATTGTTTATTTATGCTTGTTTGTTATTTCGTATAATTCTAATGCATCAATCAAAGACAGAATCTAATCTTCTTTCGTATCCTCATCATCATCTTGACCACAACCATCAGATTAATTAAATTAAACACAATTGTTCTTTTTATTTTTTCTTTTCTTTTGGCTTTGATTAAGTAGTACTACAGTAGCAGCTACTTAACTTGTCTATATATATCTGCATCTTTCTTGCTATTTTAATTTTAATTTCCAAGAATGTTGAATCTTTTAATTAATCATAATCATAATATGAATTTCAAGCCTAGGCGTTTATTGCTTAATTTGTGTCCCTTCTTTCCTTGTGTTACATATATAAGTGTTTGTCTCTGCTAGCTACTACATTATTATTAGTTTATTTGATCAGTATATGTACAAGTATATAATATGGATGCTGTTTTTGACTTTTCTGAGTTTTGAAGTGCAGCGAACGCGTTAATTAATCAAATAACAACACAGACATACAAACACAAACAAATTAAATGCATCCGTTTCTCTCTGTCTTTTTTCTGTCCTTAATTATATTATACGTCTTCCTCCATTCTCCATCCATCGTTTGGCTTCTTCTATTGCCTCCAAATTATACCATTTTACCCTTTTTTTTAAATACATATATATATGAGTAATTGGTGGCGAGATTTAGGGATTGCTTAGCCGCCGCAATCTTGTTTATTGAAATCAAAGTCATGTATGTGTTACGTTGTTTTCATTCTCAACTTTCAAAGTTATAATAATCTTACTACTTTTTTTTTTTTTGACAAGATATAATAATCTTACTACTAGATCTATACTAGTATCACATTACACATGACTATGTATGTATATTCATGGGTCCATATATATGCATTCTCGCCTTCACTTATGATTCTTTTCATTTTTTTTACTTAAAAAGAAAAGGAAAGAGAGAGAGAGGTAATAACAGTTGACGCAAACGTTTCATGGTTGCGCATTCACGACACAATCCCCGCTCTTTAATCTTTTGCTGATTTTTCTTTCTTTCTATGAATTCTTTTATGCATTTTAGGAACAATGCATGTATATAGCCACATTAGAGAAGTGTATACGGATCACTCCTACTCCATAAATATCTTATAATTTTTTTATTTTTATTTTGGGATACATACTTGTTTGTTTACAAGGTAACACCTCCTTCACTCGAATGCTATTTTATATATATATATATAATGGTGTTAGGGGAGTTTATTTATCTACATACTCATTTCAAATTCCACTAGTTTAAGAATATACCTGGTAGCATTGAAAAAAGAAAAAAAACGAAGAGGGTAGAAAATGGATTTTGAAATGAACACTGCCAGTGAACACAATTATATATCTAGGTACATATACACAAGTAATTAAAATCATTCCTGAAAAACTGACACTGAAATTAAAAAACAAAGTCCCCTGAATTATTTAAATTATCATTTTCTTATTGTTTAACTTGTAGTAATATCTAGTTAACAGATCCCATTTGGCTGATTACATGTATAACTATATTTTTAAAGAAGACTAAAGTATTCAAGACAATATTTGTCATGAATTTAAGAAAACTGTTAAAAAAAAAAAGGTGATTTATCTAATTTATTGTGATATGCTATGGGAAAGTAAATATAGTATGCATAGGCCAAGCCACCAGGGTTAATTAATAACTACAGTCTATATAAAAGGTGATCATGATTTGATTTAGCTAGATTTATATGTAGTTGTCTATATATCTTCATATAAATTTGATAAATAAATCGTTAAATGATTCCTAGCTAACTGTTTTCAAGTATCCCCTTTAAATATAAGACAAATAAATATTAATCAAGTAATATTTTTTCTCGATTTAATATATATACTATCTTGAATATAAGACTTTTCTTTAATAAATTATTATATGATGGCAATCGCATTTGCTAGGTAGGGAAATTGACGGAAAGTGAAAATTTTAAATTATAGTTATACATGATGATGATTGCGGCTAATATCTTACGGCAACAACGTCGGCAATTCCAACTCAAATATAAGAACGTTTACTTTGTTTTTTCATTTATGTCATAGCTAGATCACTGCATGCGGCAACTTTTTTTGTCCGTCCGGTTAGAGCCAAACATGGCTGTCATTACTTTTATACAAATCAAACACATCTCTTATTATTACTACATTCCCTTATTATACCGTAATAAAAAAGTTTTAACTATATCGGTATATCTATAATATGCAATCGTTAATTTTAATTAAAAAAAATAAAAAATATATATAAATCAAAATTAACGATTACATATACTTAAAAACTATAGTAATAAAAGTCACATTCAGAATCAAATTCCTGAAAATAAATTCAATTAAGAAACTAAAATATAACTATCTTATTAAAAAAAGGAATTAATAAATTTTTCATTATAATAATATAATTCACATCAATAGCGTATATGAAAATTCTGAATTCAAATTATTAAAGTGTTCTGTTTAAATAATAAGTTTCATTCCTCGTGTGTACGGTTAATCATGAAAGAAAAAATAATAATTAAATCAAGGACATACTGGGGGAGGGGGGGAGAGGAAAGCATACAGTAGTGCGAGTTTGGAGCAGTACATTTTTTTTTTTCCTTTCCCATTAAATAGTTTAGAGGGACAATGGCCTAGGTAGGCGGAAGAGGGAGATGAATAATCAAGTGGGAATTAAAGATAAGACATCTGGTATCATAGATTGTACATCATTTCTGCCATCACCTACGTATAGATATAACACAAGCTACTCTAATTAACTCGTAGATTATCATCAGCATCACCACACATTAATTGCATGATTAATATAATGCTACATGTACGTCTTTTTTTGTGTACATCTCCAACTAAGTTCCAAATGAACAAGTTTTTATATATACAACGAACATGTTTTTATAGTTGACACGAACAAATTTTAAAACCTGTTTGTTTGCTTTTAAAAACATGTTCGTGCACGAACAGAAATCTATATATACAACGAACATGTTTTATAGTTGACACGAACATGTTAAAAATCTGTTCGTTTGCTTTAAAAAACATGTTCGTTCTAATAATAAAAACATGTTCGTTTGAGACTTGGTTGAAGGTGTACATTAAAAAAAGGTGTATACCAAAAAAGAGGTGTACACCAAAATTAATGGAATATTTCTTCCCTAGTTATTATTATATGCCTTGACTACCACCTAATTATCTCTATAATACATATATGGGCATCAAACTAGTTACGTTCATCTAATAATGCGGTTCTGAATGAACTTGTAATATATATCTAGCTAACTATATATTAAACGGCTGTGGTTATTGTTAGTTATAGTCCAATATGATTAGTTTGAAACCTGAATGCAGATCTATTATGTAGTTGTAGGTAGCTACACATAAAAGATTAGTTCAACT